>JASDQU010100107.1:29224-110742 GCA_032191745.1 Picea mariana
TACAAGGCTTTGTCCTTCCACTTTGATTTTGAAAGTTATTAAAGTCTCTGGATAATAATATAACTATCAAAACACAAGCTAGTTCCACTTTATGGTGTGATATTTACATCTGTCATTGTCATCACTGCAACTTCCATCTTATTGTACAATCTGCAAGCAAATTTTTTTTTTTTATGCATGTCAATTTGTTTTTTTGGTTACCTGTCGTATCATGCCTATGCTTGTTTTCTTGTTTGGAGTTGTGTAATTTTTATGAGTATAATATAGCTTTCCTTTAGCTTAGTTACTATCTGTAAACATTGTTCTATCGATTTTAGAGGCTTTATAATTCATTGTTGATAGATACATTCATATTAAGTTGCCTTATGTTTCTTGAATGCTATTTCTTTGTGATCAATTTTGTGTTTGGGTTTATTCATATATAACCTTTTTTGGGCTTGATTGGTTCTTCTTTCTTATAGTTACATATTTTTTGTAACAATTCATGTTACTATACTTCTACAAGAAATACCCATTACCACTGCCTTGTTTGCAGTCCTCAACAAAGGTATAGTATGGGCTTAAATATTTTCCATTCAATTTATTACAATTATGTGTTAGCATCCTCCCTCTTTTTGTTCCTAATTCTGCTTGATGATCTTGCATGTTAAGTATATACTTTTGGCTTTGTGTGAGCGATCTTGTTGGTGTGTAGGTGTATTTCATGTGGAATGTTGGGAAGACACTCTTGTGTGATATAACCTCCCTTTTTTACATGGGATGCTTGTGATTCCATTCATTATTGCACCAAGATATGTATTCTTTTAACAATTCTTGCTACTACTACTAGAATAGTGCCATCATGGTGACTAAAACCATCACAAAATTGTGTTGACTTCTTGACTCTTGAAATTGTTAGGTAAATGTCATAATTTTATTATTCAGATGCTATACTAGGATGTTATGATGCCCATTGTTGTTGTACTCACGACACTCCCATGTAACTTCTAAATTTATGTCTACATTGGTCCTCATGTTGCTTATTCTTTGCCAAGTGAGCCAAGGTAGCTAGATAAGTTAAATAAGGGCCCTGTAATTGCATAGTGATATGCAAAGAGAGATGAACACATAGATATCCTATGAGATTAAGAGAAAAAACAATCTTTATGGGCCTTGATAAAAATTACATTTTTTTTATCCAAATCTGAAACATTTCAATCATGACAAGGCCATGAAAATTAGAACTCGACTGACTAGAGTAATTTATCTCCTAGAAGATTTACTTTTTAGAATGTAAGATTGGAAGGTAGATGGTCATAGAATTATGAAATCCACTACCTTAGATTTGGTAGTGGTAGAATTGACAAAGTTTCTTGAGTGATTCTAGTTTGTTGCAAAAGGGGCACTTAGAGTGACCAATGTCCATACAAAGACCACAATGGCCAACAAGGCTACCCCTCGGGATGAGGGATTAGGTGAAAATGATTCTTAGGTTCAATGAATGATTTCCATAAATTCCTTAGCATAAAAGGGAAAGTGGTCTAATTGGATTTAAGTCCAAATTTTTAGGAACATCGAGCATTGGCCACCTAACAAGCCATCAATACCTATATGTTTCCTTGTATTTTGGCATTTTTTTTTTTTTAAATTTTGTGGAACCGTCGTTAGTTTTAAGATGAAAGCTCTAGTTTTTTGTTGAAGGGAAAATTAAATGTTCGTCGAACTTATGCCACAATGCAACAAATATTTTCATAGAAGATAAAACGAACTCGTTAGTAAAATGTTGATTAGTTCAACGGAAGTCCGTCGACATTCCAACAGCCCTACGACGCACTTCCGATAGACATGCTTCAAAGACTTCTATTGAACCTATGATAGACTTCTAATGAACTTCGTTCAGAGACTTCCGTCAAACTTCTGATAGGGTTCTAATGGACCTATGACGAACTTCCATCAGAGAAGTCCATCAGAATTTTAATTTGATGGTTGTTGAACTTACAACCGAAGCATAGTTTGTCACTCATTGGATGACACTCTTTCGATAAAAACTGGATGAAGGATTTGTCACATGTGCGATGTTTTTTGTGATGCAAATTCATCAGTAAACAGTCGAAAATCAAGCCCAATGTACTAGTGAAGTATCCAGTTTCAAGCAGTCGTGCCACCTGAAAAACCTGCACTTTCCCAAATATTATAGCAATGCATTTGAACCAATATAAATTAACATAAAAATTATTCATATCACACTATTTCTTATTTGATGTCCATGGCATCAACCACTTACTATCACACTTTTTTTCTATTACATAGCCTGTTCAATCTACACGTTAGTTTATAACACGAACTTATGCATAACCATACACTATTAACATGTGGTTTTCATTTAAAGCTTATAATTAAAACTTGCATCCATGTATCAAGATATTTCAATTAAAATTTTCATGTTAGAAATAGATCGCATAACATCCATCATTAATAACATAATGGTAACTATTCATAATATTTACATACATATAAATCCACATGTCCAAATTTTGAATTGTCATAACTTGTATCCACATATCAAGATCTTTCAATTAAAATTTACATGTTAAAAGTAGATCACATAACATCCATCATTAATAGCATAATGGTAACCATTCATAATATTTACATACATATAGATCCACATGTCCAAAATTTGAAATGTTAATGTTGTTAGTGTTTTACAAATAATAAACAAATGAAAATACAATTAGAACATAAATAATTTTACCTTTCTAAATCAAAACTAAACATTACATTATTAGTGAATCTTCTTTGATGATATTTATAGTACATTGAAAAATATCGTTATCATGGATTTTCTTATTAATAAGAAAAGTATTTTCTATATGCATGTGGATCCCATTCTTTCCAATATTATTGAATATTCAATCTGTGGTGGAATCAAGGAAAAACCCGATGGTTTTCATGCTTGATTTCTAACTTGCAGATGCAAGGAAACCCATTCTCAAATTTGTGACAAGTCTTTAAATATTTTAGGCAACAATGAGGTCACATGGAGTAGTATGTATCCTATAATATTCTAGACACATAGGAAGGGATTTGAAAAAGTGATTTAGAAAGTATCTTAAAGTGATTTACATTTAAAAAAATGAGCATGGTGTTGTTTTGTAATTGTTTTTTTTATTTTTTAAGAAAATAAAGATGAAAATATTTTGATTTAATAATTTTTTATTATTAACAAATATCAATTAAAAATAAATATAAACAAATTAAGTAATTTTGCTTATAAATTTTTTACTTAATAAAATGATAATATATTAGATTTTATAAACTTTCCAAATTTTAAACAAAATATCATTTAAAAATAAAAACATATTAAAATAAATGTTTTTCACATTAAAAGTATTATTAATATACAACTTTTTACACATGATCTACTTAATTCATATTATTAGAATATAAGTTAATACAATTTACACACGATCTACTTCATTCATATTGTTGACATTAAGTTGTTAAAACAAAATATCATGACAACCCTTTATTCTTAAAGAAGATAAAAACACATTGAAGTAATTGTTTGTTATATTTAATTCATATTGTTGGCATAAAATTGTTAAAACAAAATATCATGACAACCTTTTATTCTCGAAGAAGATAAGAGCACATTGAAATAAACATTTGTTATATTAAGGGTATTATTGATATGAAACTTTTTACAAATGATTTACTTAATTCATATTGTTGGTATATAAGGTGTTAATACAATGCATTTGTTATATTAAGGGTATTATTGATATGAAACTTTTTACACATGATCTACTTAATTCATATTGTTGGTATATAAGATGTTATCATATTGTTGGTATATAAGGTGTTAATACAATGCATTTGTTATATTAAGGGTATTATTGATATGAAACTTTTTACACATGATCTACTTAATTCATATTGTTGGCATAAAATTGTTAAAACAAAATATCATGACAACCTTTTATTCTCGAAGAAGATAAGAGCACATTGAAATAAACATTTGTTATATTAAGGGTATTATTGATATGAAACTTTTTACAAATGATTTACTTAATTCATATTGTTGGTATATAAGGTGTTAATACAATGCATTTGTTATATTAAGGGTATTATTGATATGAAACTTTTTACACATGATCTACTTAATTCATATTGTTGGCATAAAATTGTTAAAACAAAATATCATGACAACCTTTTATTCTCGAAGAAGATAAGAGCACATTGAAATAAACATTTGTTATATTAAGGGTATTATTGATATGAAACTTTTTACAAATGATTTACTTAATTCATATTGTTGGTATATAAGGTGTTAATACAATGCATTTGTTATATTAAGGGTATTATTGATATGAAACTTTTTACACATGATCTACTTAATTCATATTATTGGTATATAAGATGTTAATACAATGCATTTGTTATATTAAGAGTATTATTGATATGAAACTTTTTATATATGATCTACTTAATCCATATTGTTGGTATATAAGGTGTTAATACAGTTTACATCGAATCTATTTAATTTATATGGTTATCAGAAAGTTGTTAATATAATTTTTTATTTACTATAATTTTTTGGGGTTGGAAAAACCAATTTAAACATCAATTTTCATTGACATAAAGTTGATAATATATATATTTTTTTATTATAATTATTTTGGTTTGAATTACCAATCTAAACATCAATTTTCAGCATTTTTTGTAGTCAAACTTATTCTTTGTTCTTGGCATGCCATTCAAGGGTGTTGCTATGTGATAATGCTACTCTTGGAAGTGAGTAGTTATCATTGCTTAGGAAGCAATAATATAGTGAATTATGTAAGACATATAAAAATTGTATAAACATTAATTCCTTTCTTTATAGTTGCAATATTTTATGAAATCATTGTATTTAATTGAAAAATAAAAGAATTGTTTTTGTTTGTAATTTTTTTTTTTATGAATTTTAATTTGAGAAAGCTTCTACAAGTATCAAGGTATTGGCATATTCTATGTGTATAAAATATGTAGATAAAAAAAATGTTTGTAGGTCTACAACAAGATGTAAGTTCTTCAATTTATTTTTGTAAATTTTAGGTGTTAAAAGGTTGGGACCTTAAGAATGAAGGATGTCTATCACAAGTTGTTTTTGACAATAGTAATAGTTGGTTGTGAGTTTTTTGGTGTGAAGGGTTGGTTGTCTTCTCGGGTTAACCATTAATATTTCTTGCTATGAAATTTTTATAAAGAATTTAACATTAAAAACAAAAAAAAAAAAGGGCAAAAAACACTTTTGTCACAATGGATATGTATTTATAAAATTAAATAAATCCCAAAAGGTTAGCTCAATTGGTTGTTGTCAATGTTGTTGGGAATTTAACTAGTTTTGTGTGAGTAGGTGCATAGTTTGAATCTTCATAAGTGAAACACACTAGTTTCTATCAATGTGTTTACTAGTAATGCACCCAAAAATGTAGGGAAGCCTCCCTTGGATTTCCCAACAAGGTGATATTTTAAATGAAAAATACCTCTAGTATGTTAGTATGTTGAGGCTGATTGTTAGCTAAAGTGTTCTTTCATGGATACATACTATATGGAATCATGTTCGAATAAAAAATATTATTATGTATCTAGCTCATTGATGGCTCTACAAATGTATCATCAAGGTCTACATAGTTTGTTGTAGTGGCCGCCAAATGTCTCAATTGTTCTTGACCATGCTATAACCCTATCCATTTGTATGTAGTGGGATCTTAGGAGAATCTTGGGGCCATCACACCATGAATGCATGGAGATTCTACTTATTTTGTTTCCATACATTGTCTTTAAGGAATAAATGTGTCTTATTTTATCGAGTTAGCAATGTGGCGATACCATGTTGTTGACACATGAAAAATTTATCCTTCAAACTAAATTACAATAACCACCATTCATCCAAATCATAAGTTTTAAAATATTTTAAATCTATTTAATTATTTTAATCATTCAACTCTTCTAACTCAATTGTAAAAGATTAACCCTAAATTATTTTTATAATAACTCTATTCCTAACTACTAAAATATATAAAATATATTTATATTCATATTCATAAACAAACTAATATTCATATTCATAAACAAACTAACTACTAAAATATATGAAAAACATATTCATATTCATATTCATAAACAAACTAACTTTTACCATTTTAATATTTATTAACAAAACTAATTTGTTAAAATGCCTATTTAGACATGATTTTCATTGAATCAATACAAATCTAATTTGAATTGTAAAGCTCTATCCTTTAAAATTTTATTTATTTTAATACTATATCTATCCACTTAACCCAAAGACACATTATAAAGATGAAATTTGAATTTTTTTGGGAAAGAATTATGTATAACCCAAAGACACATTATAAAGATGAAATTTGAATTTTTTTGGGGGGAAAGAATTATGTATCGTTGTTGGATGATGGAGTTTGTGAATGTTTTCATTTCGTTTTTTATTTGTTTTTCTTTCTTACTTAAATATGGTAAATGTAAGATTTTAAATCATAGTTTTATTTATTCTTATTTATTGTGAATCATATTTATATATAATTGAAATTTAACATATTTATGAATTATTGTGAATCATATTTATAATTGAAATTTAATATATTTGATGAATTTTATTAAATTATTTTCTTTGATGTTTTATTTATTTATAATTAATTATATTTATAATTATATTTGAATATATTTAATGATATTTTTAGTGTTTATTTATTATCAATTATATTTTTTTATTATATTTAAAGATATTTTTAGTGAATTATTTGTTTCAATTTGATGATATAATTAATATTCATCATATTTCATTTTTTAAAAAATTGTATGTTTATGTTCAAAAAGCATCGAAAGAAACATTCGGAAGGAAAGTCTATATTTGTGGAAAACATTTTTAAATTGGGATCTAATATGATCATATACAAGACAATCTAAGAGAAAGTATTTTCATCTTCTACCCCCTTAATATCACAAATATGACATATTCTTTCATCCCACAGTGTTTTGGGAATTATCCTGTTAAAATAATATCGAAATGAAGTAATCTAAAACATTGTTAAAATAGGAAATTCTTACATGGTTAGTATACGAGTGTTCAATTTTATCTTATGGATCGTTTGAGATCCATAATTTTAAGATTCTGTTATGGGTTTGTTAGTGAGTATTCCAACTATATATGCAATGGAGTTTTCCTCTGTGTATCTAAGTTTTGTGAGCATAGTCTCACTTTGTGTTGAGTAATTGTGTTATGATTTATCTCTTCAATTTTATTTTGGTATTAGAGATTCCTGTTTGAAGATCCGTGAGGAGCTGTTGAAGCTTGATGCAAGGTTGATTGTGACCTGCAGAGATAGATACTTCGACTCTGTTGAAGTCGTAACGTGAAGAGCCAGTGTGAGGGATTGTTGTTGCGCAACCAGATTGTGAGGCCCTGCGTTGGAGGGAGCATTGTTTGATGTGTTTGAATGACTGTCCCAACAAGAAAACATAGGACGAATTGCTGCCCTGCCAAGTGGAGTTGTTTTACTTGCAAAGGAAGAACTTGCCACTATTTGATTGAAGTCACAATCGCGTCAAGGAAGAACCTTCCATCGCTGTTGAAGATCTGCAGGAGTCTCACGAGCACATTGTGGTTTGTTAGTCGATGTGTCAACACACTCACAGTCGTTGAAGATTGTTGTGTACTGCTGCGTGGGAAGTCATCGCTGCCCTAAAATTGCTGTCAAATCCCAGCCTGCTTAAGTGATTTGCTTAAGCCGACATTAATATTCGAGGTATTAACTTTGTTTACATAATTTATTAATTCTGAAGTATGTCGAATCCTCTTGTTGATTCACACTTGAATGGATATACCAAACTTGATGGTGAGAACTACAATAATTGTTGGAAATTTAAGTTGATGACAATGCTTGAAGCATATAATATGTGGACAATTGTGAAAGGAGACGAGCCCATAGTTGCTGCCTCGATTCCAGACTGGAAAAATAGGAGATGAAGGCGAAGGTGCTGTTGTGAATGTCCGTAAAGGACAAAATAATTCTACATATAAGAGACAATAAGACTTCAAAGAAACGTGGGATGTTCTCAAAGGTTTGTATGAAACCTCTAATGCAAACCAAATCTTATTTCTAAAGACTAAGCTATTATTTATTAAAATGGAAGCTAATGAAAGTATAAACACCTTCATTTCTCGCATCAAAGATATAAGTGATAATTTGGGTGATATTGGTGAAGAATTATTTAGTTTTGTATTATTTATTAAAATGGAAGCTAATGAAAGTATAAACACTTTCATTTCTCGCATCAAAGATATAAGTGATAATTTGGGTGATATTGGTGAAGAATTATTTAGTTTTGATTTGGTAATCATCACATTAAAGGGTTTAGTACAAGATTATAAAGTTTTTATTTCAACACTTGCAGCTAGGCCTTCACATCCTACTTTTGGCGAGTAATCAAGAATTCTTCTTCAAGATGAAGAAAGAATGAAATATTATGATTTGGACTCAAGTGGCTCACATTTGACATTGATTGCAAGAGGTAAATGATCATATAAAGGTGAACCATGGGACAAGAACAAAGGAAAGTTTCAAGCAAATAAGAAAGGCATGACACATCATGATTCTTACTTTAAGAGAAATATTAAATGTGAATATTGTGGAAAATCTGGGCATTTGGCTAAATAATGTTATAGAAGAAAATATCATGAGTCCAATCAAATATATAGAAGGCATAATTGAAATTTTGTCATAAAGATACTTCATTAAATGATGGATTTAAAAATCGTAAGTTGTTTATTTCTGAAGCTGCATTATCTGCTGAAACTGATGATGAGAAAGCATGGTTCACAGATTCTGGTGCATACGTCATGTAATAAATAATGGTATGATGAATATTATGAGAACATTGATGACATACAAATTTATTTAGGAGATAATAGATTACATAAAGTTCAGGGCTATGGAGTAATAAGTGTGAATTTACCTAATGGACAATTGAGACATATTCATGATGCAATGTATGTTCCTAGTATTAAAAAAAAATTAATATATGTTTCAACTATCACTGATAATAATTTAAAAGTGGAATTTGGTAAGTTAAGGTATGTTTTAAAAGATGTCCATGATCACTACAGGATTTTTGCCACAGGTACTAGAGTTTGTGGATTGTACAAGTTGGATGTGACAATGATCCATCATGTTGCATTGGCATCCACAACAATGTCAACATAAGAGTTATGGCACCAAAGGTATGTGCACCTCAATTACAATGATGTGATGTTATTGCAAAGAAAAACAATGGTAGAAGGTCTTTTTGTTATGAAGAATAATCATTTTTAATGTGAAGCATTTCCACTTGGTAAGCAACATAGAGAGGAGCTTCCCATACATATAGAGAAAAGACAAACTGGAATACTTGAATTAATTCATATTGATGTATGTGGACCTATGCAAACCATATCACTTGGTGGTGCATCATACTTTCTTATTTTTGTTGATGATAGATCTATATATACTTGTGTCTATTTCAGAAGGAGAAAAAATGATGTATTTGAGTATTTTAAAGAATTCAGAACTATGGTTGAAAAATAACATGCAAATGTATTAAAATTCTCAGATCTGACCAAGGTGGCGAATATACATCAGGAACATTTAAAAGTTATTGTAAATTTAATGGGATCCAACAACAATTTACAGTACCTCATACACCTCAGTAAAATGGTGTTGCTGAGAGAAGGAACATAACATTGGTGGAGTGTGCTCGTAGTATGCTTCAATGTAAAAACATTTCTAATGGTTTTTGGGCAGAAGCCATTATTACTGTTGTTTATTTAAAGAATCAAAGTCCAAGTAAGAAATTAGATTTTCAAACTCCTTTTGAAGTTATTCATGATTATAAACCCGATGTTAGTCACTTAAGAGTGTTTGGATCCATTGCCTTTGCACATATTCCTAAGGATGAGAGAAGGAAACTTGATGCAAAATCAATCAAGTTTTTTTTATTATTGGGTATTGTACTGATAAAAAAACATACAATTTGTTTGATCCTAGTTCACATAAATTGTTTGCAAGTAGAGATGTGGTGTTTCATGAGAATGCAGATAAAGGTGATACAATGAATGATGTTGATGCTTGGCATATTTCTAATGATAATGATGATCATGTCAAAATAGATTCAATGGTTGAACAAGAATATGAACATGTACAGGTTCAAGAACATAATGAAAGCAGTATGGACACTTCAAGAAGTCATGATGCATCAAGTGGAGAAGAGTCACCACAGAGAAGGAGAAGAGATGAAAGCAATGAAGGACCAAGGAGGTCATCACAACAAACTCAACCACCTATAAGGTTTAAATATTATGCATTGATGTCCCAAGTAATGAATGTTGTCGAACATGTAAACTATGAACAAGCTAAAGAACATAAAGAGTGGAGAAATTCTATGAATGAAGAATATGAATCTCTTATGAAAAATTACACATGGGAATTAGTAGAACTGCTTGAAAACAAAGTCCCTATTGGAAGAAAATGGTTGTACAAATCTAAATTTAAAGTAGATGGTAGCATTGATAAATATAAGGCTAGATTAGTTGCAAAAGGATATTCACAAGAGGAGGAAATATATTATGACGATACTTTTGCACCAGTTGCTAAATTGAATACAATTAGAATACTGATTTCCTTAGCTACAAAACATAATTGGAAAATACATCAGTTAGATGTCAAATATACTTTTCTGAATGGCGATTTAAAGGAAGAGGTTTATTTGGTTCTTCCTGAAGGGTTTGTCAAGAAGGGACATGAACCTCTAGTCTGCAGGTTAAGGAAATCTTTATATGGTTTGAAACATGCACCAAGATCATGGTATGCAAAGATTGACTCATTCTTTTATCAGAAAGGCTTTGTGAAAAGTAAGAATGATCCTAACCTGTATATAAATAAAGATGAAGATGTAAATGTTGCTTTGATATATTTATATGTGGATGATCTCATTATTATAGAAACTGCACACAAGTTAATTGAAGAAATCAAATGTCAATTGTCTCAAGAATTTGAGATGAAAGACCTTAGTGAATTGCATTATTGTTTAGGACTTGAAGTTTGGAGGGAACCTGGTAAGACACTGATTACACAAAGGGAATTCTTAAAAAATTCCATATGAGTGAATGTAAAGCAATGTCAACTCCCTTGGAACAAAATGCAAAGTTATACAATGATGATGAAACTAAAGATGAACATGGTACATTATATCATCAGTTGGTGGGAAGTTTGAACTACCTCACCACTACCTGACCAAACATTGCATACTCAGTCAACATCTTTAGTTAGTTCATTGCTAAGCCTTCTGAAATCCATTGGAAAGTTGCAAAGAAAGTCCTTCGATACTTGAAAGGAATAATTAATTTTGGTATTATGTATACTGATGATTATGATGTTGAACTGACAGGTTTTTCTGATTTAGATTGGGCAGGAAATCCCGATGACAAAAGGTCTACCTCAGGCTATGCATTCCATATAGGATCGGGGGTTGTGTCATGGAGTAGTAAGAAACAATCAACTGTTGCTTTGTCGTCAACAAAATCTGAGTATAAATCCTTGACCAATGTTACCTGTGAAGCTGTTTGGTTGTGGAGAATTCTTGCAGATGTTGAAGAGGAGAAAAATGGTCCAACATGCATCAATTGTGATAATCAAAGTGCTATCAAATTGACACATAATCCAATATATCATGCAAGATCAAAACACAATGAGCTACAACACCACTTCATGAGAGAGAAGATTGAAGCGAAGGAAATTGATTTGTGTTTTTGTAATACAAATGATAATGTGGCTGATATATTTACCAAACCTCTTGGTAAACTCAAGTTTGAAGTTTTTAGAAGCAAGTTAGGTGTTGTTGAAAATCCATTTCTCCATTATGGGGGAATGTTGAGATAATGTCGAAATGAAATCATCTAGAACATTGTCAAAATATGAAGTTGTTGCATGGTTGTTGTACGAGTGTTCAATTTTAACTTATGAGTCATTTGAGATCCATAATTTTAGGATTCTATTCCAGGTTTGTTAGTGAATATTCCAACTATATATGTAATGGAGTTTTCCTTTGTATATCTAAGTTTTGTGAGCATAATCTCACTTTGTATTGAGTAATTGTGTTCTAATTTATCTCTTCTATTTTAATTTATCCAACTTCCAATTTCACTATATATTAATATAAAATTCTATACTTATCTTAATTAATATTATTATAAATTAATTAATTTATTATTTTAAACATTTATTTTGAAAACAAAAATAATACAAAAATATAACAAAATATTTAATTAAATATCAATTCATTTTCAAATATCATAAATACAAACGATGTTGGATGTTATATTTTATTTTCATGTCTTATAATTTGATAGGCATTGAATATTAAAATATTAAATTTATACCTTCTTTAAAGGTACAATTATTCTTTAAAGCTACAACGGAATGAACAATGTAATTGACTTATTCAATTCATGCATTGCTTTGAGCTATAGAGCCCGTTCACGATTAGGCTTCCAACCTTTTTCACCCCCGTCGTTATCTCCACGAGTTGGGCATTACCACGACCATTCCATTTAAACACTAAAAGCAAGGTACGTGCCCATTGTTTTAATACCCAAAAGGAGAGAGAAAATGACATCATCTTTGGGCTATAGAGTGATTGGGCCCTCTAAACATGAGAAATGTTTAGAAAGAAAGGAAATGGGAGAAATGTTTAGAAAGAAATGTGAAGATTGTTTTCTCCAAATAATCCAATTATGGAGAAATGTGAAGATTGTATGGGTAGTTGAGCGTAAATAGGCAATTGATCTTGGTGTCTAAAGAGGGCAATCGAGATAAATCCTTATCTCTATTGCAGATTCTCTGCATTCCATGAGAGCATGGAGCAAAGTTAATGGAAGTTGATGGTTGCAGATTCCCTGCATTCAACGAGCATGGAACAAAGTCAATGGATGTCAACAGTTGCAGATTCCCTGCATTCAACGAGCATGGAACAAAGTCAATGAATGTCAACAGTTGCAGATTCCCTGGATTCATTGAGCATGGAGCAAAGTCAATTGCAGATTCCCTGCATTCATGAAAGTCAACGGTTCCAAATTCTCTGCATTCAACTAGCATGGAGCAAATCAATGGAAATCAACGGTTGCAGATTCTCTACATTCAATAAGCATATAGCAAAGTCAATGAAAGTCAACTGAAGCAGATTCCCTAAAATTCCCTGCATTCATTGAGCATAAAGCAAAGTAAATGAAAGTCAACAACAGTTGACTTTTCTAGGAATCTGCAATCAAGTTAAATTTAGGTTCTAAAGAGCTGAGTTATTCCGTGCATTCAACAATCATGGAGCAAAGCAAAGTCAACGAAAGTCAACCGTTGACTTGCTAGGAATCTGCAATCAAATTAAATTTGGGTTTTCAAAAGTTGGGTTGCATAAACATTGGCTATCCATACTACAACAACAATTCAAGTAATGAACAAATTTCATACAACGACAAAGGAGGACAATGGTGGTTTACTTGTGAAAAGCATCAAAAGAGTAGCTACTGCAAGACTTGAAGAATTGAGGAATGATGTGTTGTGATCTCGATGATCATAATCGCATCAAAGCAAGAATGAGTGCTACGATTGAATCACAGGAGGATGATTCATTCCAGCACTGTTTGGTAGACAGTTGCTTGGTACACGGTTTTTCTGTTGAGAGAGTGCTCGCAGCCTAAATAAAGCAGGATGCCAATATTCAATAAAAATAGATAATAAAACTGTTGCAAATTGATATTTTTGGTAAAATGTTAAAGCAGTAGGTTAAAGATTCTACGAAATGAAGATTTTTTCCTGGATATTTGTTAGAAATTGGGTGAAATTGTTGGATTAGTAAATTTAAGTGATTATTTCTGTAAAATCCAAGTGCCCTGAAAGAGTTTTTCAACATGCTGAATCCATTTCTGTATTCATAAATAGATTCTGAACAACAAAAAATAGTCATTAATGTAAATTTATATCACCAAATTCCTGAAAAAAAAACCATTTCATAGAACAACTCGTCAACCCCAAATGTTAAATGCTATTTTTGGTGCGAGGAATTGCTCATCTACTGTGTGTAGTTATGCAAACATTGCAAATGGACAAGCTACTACAGATATAACAGAATTTGGGACAAAGGAGTTGCTGATGCATTCAGTGCCATGAAGTTTGTTGACACTTAGAGTTGCTCATATGGAACACGTGGAGATCGTGCGCATGAGTAAGCTGCCTTGTTTGTCTACATGGCATGAGAAATCTATTCTGCACGGCATTGATAGGTTGAGAAAGATGCCAGTATATGCATGTCAAGGAGTTGCTGATGCATTCAGTGCCATGAAGTTTGTTGACACTTAGAGTTGCTCACATGGAACACGTGGAGATCGTGCGCATGAGTAAGCTGCCTTGTTTGTCTACATGGCATGAGAAATCTATTCTGCATGGCATTGATAGGTTGAGAAAGATGCCAGTATATGCATGTCTCCAGAAAAAACAAAAAAATGGCAGTTTGCAGGTGAGAAGCATGGTTTGCTGAAATATTATGAGTGCGAGTTGGGTCCATACATGAGCAGGCAAGCCTCTGAAGATGTCCTCACAAATAAGACTCTGCATGCCTCTTGATGTGGTTATGTGCACCTTTCGGATTCAATATCCCCTAAGTCTTTGTAATGTTCACAATCTATCTTTGTTATTGCTTTTGGATTTATTGATGTAAGACCACATATTGAGCTGCATGACGTCAATATGATAGAAAAGTTATTTGGTTAGAATTAGTGGTTCTAACAAATGATGAGGAAGTATTGAGATCTTAGATAAAGATTGAAGAGAGAAGTGGAAGATCCATACAAAGACATCAAGTATGTGTGTGATTTTAGAGGAGGAATATGGTATTTCTGTTTTATGTGTCATTATCTATGGTTGATGATTTGTAGCTGTGACAATATTTTGTGATGTAAAAAAACATTCCTAAGTACATTTGGTAAAGTGTGTCGTCGCTGGAAGGGAAAGACAACTATGTGGTTTGTCTCCTCTCATTGTTCCTTGATTTAATATCATTTGACAAATGTTGTGCCATAAGTCCTAATTGGAAAGACTTGCAAAGAATGTAAGATTGACTTTGATACATCCTGTATCTAGACTATTATTCTAGAGAAAATTTGTTGCACATGACTGGATGATGGTGAAGACCTGACCTGGCAAAGATTAAGACAAGTAGTCATTAAAGAGGAGTGTTGAAATTATTAACTTCTATTCTTAGTATGCCTGATCATATTTGTGATTATTATGATTATTGATCATTATTGAGTTTTGTCTTAAACCAAAACTTAATGTATTTATATTCAATTTTCTTTAATATTAATAATACACCTAAACACAATTTATGGTCTAAAATAATGTTACTCTCCCATTTCTCTACAAATCTCCCTCAATGACTTATTATTAAGCCATCCCATTATATTATGAAGCCATCAAACTATTAAAACAAATAAACTAACCAAATTAAATATCCATTTAAAATATAATGTACCACTCACTTCTAATTAAATTGCAATAAACATACATTATATATTGAAATGTAAAATATTTATTGTAATTAGAAATAATATAAAACTTTAAACTTATTAGACTTTTTACCATAAAAACTCATAACACATCTATATTATTCCAAAATACAATAAATACTTTCCAGCTAAATACTTATAAGTGTGAAATAGAGTAAATACTTTGCAACTCCATACATATTGATGGTCAATGTCACATATTGTGACAACCTATGTAGCCAAGATCACAAAGTTATAATGATGTGGCGAGGACAATTAGACAAACACATGCATTTTTTTTTTTGTTTTTTCTAACTTTTATTTTTGATTTAATTTTTACTTTTATTTTTGTAATTGTGTTGTTTTTTTTGGCTACTTCTTTTTAAATTTGAATATATAACCTCTAAGAAAGAAATACTTGTTTTTAATCATTAAACATATTTTAAAAAGGAAATACATGCTTTTAATTATTAGATCTAATCAAATTATATTCAAATATTTATATGCATTTATAATTAACATATGTCTAATTTTTAATATTAATAAATTAAATATATATATATATATATATATATATATTATAATAATAAAATAATTAAAATTTGCAAATGAAAAATTTAATTTTTATTAATCTTAAAGCTAAAATTAAAATATATTTATGTTAATGCAATACGGTGTACCAAGATCACTGAATTTCTTAAATACTCTTTCTTCTTATTTACTTTTAATTTATTTCTACAATTATGAGACGCGACACTATAATAAAATAGATCTAACGAATAATACTAGTATCCAAAGAAAAATACAGATAAAGTATCTTATAAGCAGATACTGCTCCAGAAGTAAGAAGAATATGTACATGACGACCATAATTTGAATCTAAAATTCTGATCTACAGACATCTGATCGTCCTCTGACCTCCAGACTAACGAGCAAAGCTCCAGACAGCGTCGTCGCCGATTCAGTCTTTCTCCTTACCGTAAGTCTGGGTTTCCTGGGCGCCGGCGGGCACGTTAGGTTCTTCGTTACTCCGTGCTCCTCAGACTTGGGCGTCTGGCATCCTTCGTCGCCGTCGGTTAAATTATTCGAATTAACACCAACATCGACATTCTCGGTCGACAAAATCGATCCGACAGTCCCAAAATCGACCTGCTCAGTCGGCGAAACGAAATCTACGGCACCTTTGACGTCGGACGTTGTGTTGGCCTTGAATTCCAAGAGCCTCTGATTACAAGCAGGCCGACGAGGCCGAGACGTGACGATGGGCTTCAGTTTAGGCGAAAATCTGAGGTTTTCAGAATCGAGACCGACATCCGAGGCCTTCCTCTTTCCCGCGGAGATTCGATCAGCAGACATCTCGCGAGCCAATCGATTTATCACAATTTAAACCGCCTGCAAATTACTGAAGCGTAGCCTCCGGGCGTTCGAATTGCAGATCCACTAACGATTCGCGAGGCCTACTGGGTGGTGTGATTTACACATTGCGGGGGAATTGAACCTCCGACCCCTGGAAAATAATTTTCTCGCGCACCCACTGCTGGTGCAGAAAAGCAGAACATGAGCTGATGATGGTGGGACGATCTAAATAAGTGTGACACCATGGAGCGTGCTTCACACAATAAATATCATAAAGAGATTTACAACGTCCAGCACAGGAGATAGCTGAAGTAAATGCACGATCAACAAAGACGCCCAGGCTGGAAAACTTTTTTCTTTGTTTCATTCATGGAGGAGGGTCACCAGGTAAGGATATGTACTTGGTCTGTAGAGGGTTTACACAATATCCATAAAAACACATCAAATTAAAATAAATCACATGCTCTTGAATTTTTTTGGAAATCAATGTGTTCATAAAATTCTTACACAATTCATTTTCAGAAAATTCAACACTAAATGTGAAAACCTATATACTCTAATATTATATTTATAATTTTTTTTTAATATAATTATATTCATAAAAAAGTTGCAATAAAAAAATTAATAATAAAAATAAAAAATATATCTCATTTAATCTAATTTTAACCAAAAACCTATATATTCTTATATTACATTTATAAATTAATTTTATTATATAATCATATTAATAAAAAAAATTACAGTAAAAAATATTAATAAAACAATTATAATAAAAAGTATATCTCATTTAACCTAGTTTTTACAATATCTTGTGTGAAATTATAAAATAATCAAAATGTACATTAAAATTATAAAATTATATTTATAAAAACAAAATAAAACTAGTATCTTTAAATATTAATGTTTTTTTTCTGTTTTTACAAAATTTTTCTTAAAAAAAAAAGATTACTCTATGTTTATATGAGAGAATATTTTATAATAATAATAATCTAATTTTAAGATAACTGCTAAGGCACCATCAAATTGGTGGCAGTTATACTTCTCAAAGAAACACATGTTGTTAACCATTAGGCCTATTGAAGCTGTATAAATAGAAATGTTTTTCGCCTATGACAATTAGGAATGTTCTTTATCCACTACTTTGATAATGACAAGTAGTTAAGAATAAGCGATGATATAAATTTTATCTTAACCACTTTATGATTTTACATTTTAATATTTATCCCACTTAAGTTATTCTCGGGTGATTGGGTAACATTTTTGTTATCCTCTCCACTTAAATTCAATTCCCTCAAAATAGAAAAAAAAATAATAAAAAACAATTTAAATCAAAATTTAACTTAATTTTTTTTTTAATATATAAAAAAATTAAAACTTAAAAAATATTTATATTAATTTATTTAATTATAATTTTTTAAAATTATTAAACATTTTAAACATTCCACTATGTAGGGGTACTTTGTAATATGATTTCTTCCCTTCCCCTCAATCCAATCCAATGAGAAAATATCTATCAATATCATCAAAATAAAATATATGATATTTAAACCATGTCAAGTGCCACTCTATAGTGATATTTCACGATAAATTTATGATTTCTTCTCCTCAACTCGCTATTAATATCATGTTGATCAAAATAAAATATATGATATTTAAACCATGTCAAATGCCACTCTACAGTGATATTTCCTCAACTTGCTATTAATATCATGTTGATCAAAATAAAATATATGATATTTAAACCATGTCAAGTGACACTCTATAGTGATATTTCATGATAAATTATGATTTCTTCTCCTCAACTCTCAAACCCGCTCAAAAGATATAGATTAATATAATGTTTATCATTATAAAATGTATGATAATGCATGTCCCACATACATCATCGCCATTCTATAGAGACATTTTGGGATAATTTTTTTTATTAAATTGATAATTTGTATGAATGCTTTTTTTTTATAGTCGAAGATATTTTTATTAAGTAAAAGTGCACGGCAAGAGGCTTTGACTGGTTACAAAAGTTGTTCACAAGCATATATTTAGGATATTTTAGAAGAAATATTTTACCAAAAAGCCTAGCATTGTAAATTTTAATATAGACTTCTAGGCGAATTAAAGTATACAAAAGCAATACATTTGATTAAGAAGACATAGTGTAACCCTTCATACTGGAGGCGTTGTGCTTAAACTTGGAGACATGAGAATTAAGGTGTCAGAGGGGAGGCAAAATGATCAGGTCACAATTGAATTTTTAGAGGCTGACCTGGGCAACAAACCAGAACCTGGGTGCAAAAAAACCTGGGATTGAAGTGTTGCACTTTCATCTTGCAATTGTTACAAAGTTTGTCATTGTTGCACGATGATTTCCAATATGGTGAACACTTGGGCTGAGAGACATCTCAATTGAATCTGCAACATATGAACCAGTGTGTCAAATCTCCCAATTCATTTTCCAATTGAGCAGTAATCACCTTCCAATTCCTTCCCCCCTCATCTATTGGACTAGGATCTATAGAGTAAAGCCTGAAGCACTAAGCGAAACTGCCAAGATGGTCGACAACTAGGACATAGACCAAGAACCAGAGAAATATATGCCATCTTGAAGAGTCGCGAAGCCATAAAGAGGAAACAAAACACAAATGAATGACACCAATGACCAAACAACTCACGATGCTCATTAACCACCAAGATTCATGATTGTAGGTGTGAAATGAGTGAGTGGAGAGGCAACTTAAAATGACAAGCACAAGGGATGAGTTTATGAGGGTTCTAGTGAAATACATGGTCAACACGTGGCCCCCATCCTGACACTAGGCCACTTAGAGGGACCGATGCTTGTGAATTAAAGTTACCAAGAGACATCACATAGTTGGGTAGAAGGTGGAACTTTCATTGATACTAATGACCCCCATTTTTCCCTTGGAGTCAAGGTTAGCTTGTCTATCTACCACCGAGTTGTTGATTCTGAAGATGTGAAAGGGTTCAACTTGTTGGAAGGCCTGGATTTCTCTTTTGAATTTTGTAAAATATGGACTTGAGATGGGCATCTCCTGGATTTCTTTTTGAATTCCGTAAAATATGGACTTGAGACACGCACATATTAGGGAAAGTCCCCAGACGCAAGTGCCTAGTGTTTTTGAAGTCACCATGGATTGTGACGCATCTGATGCCACGAGATATCATTAGTCTTGACCCTTGAAAAAGGACATAAGCCTCTGCTTGGTTTTTGGTGGCTCCTCCCACCCCGTATAATTTGTATGATGATTAAAAAAAAACATTAATATTTAATATATCAATTTTTATTCTTAGTTTATACTTGCAAATTTCATATAAGAATTATGAGTGAATTGAAAATTTCCTATAAGAATTATGAGTGAATTTCATGTCTGGTGGCTAGACTCGTGACTAAAGAAGTTATCCATCAAATAGTTAAATTCTAACACGGTTACCATGAGCTACAATATACTAACCAATGTCTGCAAAATCAGTTGGCAAAGGTATCCACTATATTTAGGCATGGCATACTCTAGAGCAAGATTCGTGGATAGTGCAAGTCAGATTAAAGCATTTGTAGCTAGAGTTGCAGCAGGCAGAACCTTAACTCAAGGAGCCCTCACTTGATTATAGGCCACATGAAGCAATTGATCTGGGTTTTTCATCATGTCAACAACTAAACCATCAAGCTCTACCCTTGCATGAAAATCTTGATGGAGAAAGAAGGCACTCAACAATTGAAGGGATTGATGTATCGAGTGACTCCTCTTATCGGAAAAGGTCATACTGCATGGGATCAATTGCGACATTCTTCATAGGAAAGCCTAACGATCTACAACACAATACAAGATTGGATAAGGACCTTGTAGCAACACGAGGCTAACTCATCCTTTCTCCTTGTCGTCAATCTCTAATTCCTTGACCTCGACCAACACATTAAGATTTAATATATTCATGCATACTTCATCACTGTTGTTATATCCTTTGAAGAAATCATTTTGACACTTCCAAAATTCCATTGATACTTTATCTGTGGTGGCCTATGCAAGTTTATAATCTATTTTAACTATAAATACAACGTTTATATTCATGTCATACTAATATATATTTATGAGATATTTTGTATTTAGTTATCATAATTTATGGTTTTTTGAAGTCTTATATTTGTAACCCTGATCTATAAACTGTCGTGGATATTCCACTGGAATAGTTCGTCACAACAAATCTAATAAAATACTGAAAACATTTACTATTAAGATTATTTTTCCTTTAGATCTCCAAAATATTTAGTTACTAATTTTTTGCTTATGCATGAAAGAGACAAAATGTGGAAAATATAGAACAGTAAAACACAATCACACCATCCACAAATAAACACAAGACATGCCTTAGAAGGTGAGACTTCTCTGCTCTCTTTTCTATGGTATAGAAATGATACAAGTACAAAGAAAGAGGCACTCTCCGTGGGGTTTCCTTTGACCTGTGGCCTATATGGATGCTACAAAATCTATCCTCCTTTGTTATGTTCACAAAATACCACTCTTAGATGTTTTGCTCAGCTATGGAACAAGATACAATGAAAAAGAATGGAACCCCTTCTCCTCCTAATGGCCCAGTATTTAGCATAGGTCGATAACCATCTAGGGGTAGGGTTTTGACTTTCTCAACCTTAAATTGTGATAAGGTTTTGGAACTTCTAGATTTTTTCTTAGAAAATCCACTACATGGCTAGCCCCACATGTCTAAGTAATGGAGGATGACGCGACATCCACTCGCACCATGGTGGTAAATATGATAGGTAAACTTGCGGGAGGCATAACTTTCTCATACGAACTCCAATTGACGAACGATATGCACCGTTGGGAAGGTATCAGTGTTTAGTATATAGAAGCTTCCTTCATTTTAAGGTTTGGACCAAAAAAATGTTATTTGGTTCCTCAAAATGGATTTAGACAATTTCAGATGGTTTTTGGACTCAAATTTCCAAATTTGGACCAGCCACCCAAATGACCCTGAAAGTTGATTCCTCCAATTTTAATATCTATATTTGTTGAGAGCACAGATAAATATATAGATTTGTTGTTTGTGCATGCTAATGATATTGAAAATGATTTGGTGAGACTCCATCTTTGTATTTTTGAATTCTTGGATTCATTGAAGTTAACAAATGTATTGAGCCTAGTCAACTCAATATGTAAGTGCAAATTTTTTTAGAATTGATTACTCTAACAATTGCTTCATGAAGTATATAATATCCAAGAAAACTATTGGGATGAAGATGCAGACAAACATGCTCAATATATGCAAGTCTCCAAAAATCAAGAAGAAAAATGGTAGTCTGCAAGTGAGAAGCATGGCTAGCTGAAGTATTATGAGTGTGAGTTGGGTCCATACATGAGTAGGAAAGCAATAAGACTGAATCCAATTGGAAAGCATGAGAAAGAACTTGGAGAGAGACTCTTGGACCATGCTTTGGCAATTACTAAAGAGCTGATGTAAGAGGTACTAGCGTAGAAAATTAATTGAAGATGTCCTCAGAGAAGACTATACATGCCTCTTGATGTGGTTATGCGCAACTATTAGGTTCAATATTCTCAAAGTCTTTGTGATGTTCATATTTTATCTTTGTTATTGTTTCTTAGATTTATTGATGTAAGCACACATATTGAACTTTATGACCTCAATATGACAGAAAAAATATTTTGTTAGAAATCGTGACTTTAACAAATGACAGGGGAAGTATTGCGATCCAAGACAAAGATTGAATAGAGATGTGGAAGATCTAGACAAAGATATAAAGTATGTGTGTGATTTTAGATCAGGAAGAGGGTATTCATATTTTAAGTGTCATTTATCTCTTGTTGATGATTTGTAGCCTTGTGTGACACCATTTTGTGATGTAAAACAATATTCCTAATTCTACTTGGTAAAGTGTGTTGTAGCTGGAATGAAAAGATAGCTATGTAGTTTGTCTCTTCTCAATGTTCCTAGATGTAACACTGTTTGACGAATGTTGCAAGTTATAATTCCTTATTGGCAAGTGAAAAAAATGTAATATTGACTTTGATACATCCCATATCCAGACTATTATCCTAGAGAAGCAGTGAGCACTATGGTTGGGTACCTAGGTGTCTTGATAGATAGAAATATATCCATATGATGGCCAATTGTTTAGTCTTTACAGTTAGCTTGATGTTAGGCCCTAAACTACAACAAGTTCCCAGTCAATCTATGTGGTACCAGTGGTACGGTTGGTTCTCAAATAGTATGTTGTTCGAGATAAAAGTGATACAAGTGAATGGAGGAGTGTAATACCCCTAGGCCAAACCCAATTGTAAATGTAAATGCAAATGTACTTAAGATGGTGAGATGTTTGATATCATTTTTGTATGCACCTTCCATGGTATAGTGCGCACATGTACTGTGCACTAAAATGATGAAGTGTGCACATTCTAGGATACCGCATGCAAAAAACTTAAGTGCGCACGATTTTGAGGCCAGGGAGCCTTTGTGTATATGTTGTGTTTAAAGGATCTTGAGTTAGTTATTATAAGCTAGGAGGATTATGTTTTGAATTAGGCCAGAGAGCCTAAATGTTAAAGGCCAATGAGCCTATTTTTGTATATGTCTCATCATTAATATAATACATCGTTGTGTGTAGACCGACCATGATAAAAGAGTATGGGGGACTAAACTCCACTAGTTAGGGAAAGGGGGGGCTAAAAGTTAAGGAAAATGGGCTAAGCTAGGGAGCTTAAGCCAAAAATGAATATTATATTAACATTCCTTAAATTATAAAGTATGGATAATTATTTTATCCTAAGTTCTAAGGATGGGGACAAGTGGAACAAAGTATCGCCCAACATGACAAGTGTCAAGTTGGGAAAATGCATACATATAGCTTGGACTTAGTTCATTTTTCTATCATTCCATCATCATTCGCACACTCATTGAGCTATCCTCCATACCTCCCTGTACCTGTATCTGTACTTGGACCAGTACCATACCCATACCTGTACCTGGTTATATTGGGAGTTGGACTGAAGAAGTGAGTTGTCAAACCCGTGGGATATTGAAGAGGCGGGTTGTCAGGCCCATGAGCAATTTCTTTTTGGGTGAGAGAATTGTTTGGAATTGATTTCCTGAAGGTGCTAAATCGCGCTACAAGGCTGTGAGACTTCTTGTCCAACATGTTTTTGAAGCCCTAGAAGGAAAGTGGGGAAGTCGAGGGACTATTGAGCAGAGAAGGGGCACACTTCCTGGGGTGGGACATGCATGTGGGAAATGAGGGACTGTAGGATGTTAGTTTGAGTTGGAACATGTGATAGAGTCTTTCCTGTTGTTTGAGATACGTCATCCTGGTTAGGAATCCCTTTACCCGGGTGGAGTTTAGTCCCATCTTGGGGGTGACCCACTATTGAGAGTAATGAGCAGTGTGGTCTAAGGCTGGGAGGTTTGTGGAAGGTCTGCATGAAATTGGTGATATTATTACCAAGATGAGTGCCAATTGTGTGTGAATTTATATGCTGCATTATTATTTATGTGTTTATTTTATGGGTTTTTCTCGTGTGTGGTTTATACCTATTTTTATATTTATGGGTATTGCCTGTCTATGTTGCATGTATATGTTACTTTTATTTCTGTATGAATTTGTGCATTTACATAATGCATTTTTCTATTTTACGTTTTATATATAAAGTTCCACAAGAGTTTCTGTGTGTATATGTTTTAGTTTGCATACAGTTTGAAATTTTTTACGTGGCATAGCCCAGTTGGATGCTGGGGATGTTACATTATGGTATAAGAGATTCAATTTTCAACACTGAGCCTGGATGGGCCGAGCAAGTTGAGTTGAAGTGAAATTTCACAGAGGATTGTTTTCAAAGTGGCCAAATTTCAAGTTACAGAGCGTCCATGGTAAAAATTAGAAGCAATTGTGTGGAATTGGGAAACAACATCAATTTCTGTTGTTAAATTCAGAAATTTGGCCAAGTAGTGAGATATTCTTGATTTAATATATGTTCTAGCAAATTCATACCTGCAATTGGTCGAATTTGAAGTTACAGGGAAGCCATGACAGATGGAACAAGATTAGTTGATTACAATTCTCAATTCGTGAGTTGAGATTGGGAAATATTCGCTCCAGAAATGTAAACCCACAACGATTTGTTGTTGCAGAGATTGAATTTTTGTTATCAGGGTGAAATTGAAAAAATTTCATAGTTGCAGAATGTCTATGGTGAAAATTGGGAAAAAGTTTGGCAAAAGCTGCAATTTCTGTAACGGAATTCACGAGGAATTGATGCGCATAAAATGAATGTGCGCAGGTCGGTGCACTAAGTATGCATGGTGCGCAGTGAAAAGCTTGTGATATGTGGAAAAATATTTGTGTGCGGGTGTGCACGCTAAAATTTGACGTTGTGTGGAAAAATATTGGCGTGCGGGTGCACACGCTAAAATTGGGCGTTGCGCGGAAAAATATTGGCGCACGACTGTGTGCACTTAAATTTGACACTTTGCGAAAAAATATTGGTGCGCGGGTCTGCGCACTTAAATTTGACACTGTGCGGAAAAATATTGGTGCACGGGTCTACGCACTTAAATTTGGTGTTGCGCGGTGTAGAGTGTCATTGCRTGGAAAAAAATACTGGCACGCACGGTGTGCACACGCATAATAATGGCGCACATGGTGTGTGCAGTATTGGCAGAGTGCAAAGAAATTTTGTTGGTGCGCGTGCAATGTGGGTATATGTTGTCACGCGACAGTTTAGTTAATGGTGYGCACAAAGTACTAGTGCGCAGTGGGGGCATACTAAACTTTGGCATGGTGCAACACGTAGAGTTAAATTTACATAGAATATTAGCACGCGACACAAAAATTGTGCGCAATAGGTATTAGTGTAAGAACCAAACTTGTGCACGACGGATATTGACGCGTGACACAAAAGTAGTGCGCACCAGTTATTAACGAAACAGAGAAGTGATCCAAATTGATTATGGGTGCGTGAAGCATGCACTACCTTATGGTGTTGTTGCACATGTTAAATTTGGGCGTACGGGTTCAAATTTGTGTGCACGAAGTCATTTGGATGGTCTACAACAACAGAAAACCAACGATTTTCCGCAACATTTTATATTGTTTGAAGGTCATCTTTTTGCAGTGCGTTTTTGAGGCCCTTAATAACATTTTTATCTACTCAAAAACCATGAGAATAGAGTGTACCAAGATAGTACACTCTGTCTCTACAGCTCAAATGAAAGAGCCCGGAGAGAGCTTTCTAATGGTGTAAACCGTTCATCAAACAAAGCTTTTATGAGGAAGTTACGGGACAAACAATGGAGGGTAAATTTTAAGACCCAACTAACTTCGAAGAGACATAACTTTTTGGTTCGGAATCAGATTGAGGCACATGAGTAGTCAATGGAAAGATAATTACCCACATAAGACAGTCCTAGATCTGAATTAAATTTCTAAGCAAGTTAAAATGTTTAAGATGGAAAAGAAGGTACCTGTAGCATTCCAGACCAAAAACACGAATTGGCCTAGAACTTCAATAGGCTGTAACTAGCATCCTAGAACCCAGAAAAAGGTAAAACGTGGAAAGACTGTCCAAAATATGTATATGAAGAAACCCAATTGAGATCCTACTAAAACTCCAATGGAGTAGGTGCAAAAATTCATAATTACAACACAGAGTTGCACCAAGTTAAAGAGTGAACAAAACAATTAATGAACAATTTTCAAATAACCATAACTTTCTGCTCAAGACTCAAAATTGAGAATGGAAGCAGGCGTTGGAAAGGTCTTGGAAAATAGAATATAATTATTCACCCAGAAAATTGACATGGAAAATCAATTTTTCAGGAAATTAGAAGAAATAATTCTGATATATTATTGAACCAGAATGGTTCATATTTTTCATGAAATTGTTGAAAACAATTAACCTGACAAAGTTCTGTTGGTTGCACATTTTGCAGAGTTAAAAACAACTAGATTGGATCAGGATCAACACAGAGTGCAGAGGAATGGAATATGCACAGGGGACTTACAGCCAGGAATATGAGATCATAGGGATGGATGTTCATTTGGGCATTGAAGGAACAAACTCCAATGGACATGGAGAAGGAAGGGATGAAATCAATGAATATGGTAGAGACCATTACAAATTTGAAGAAGGATGTCCAAAGACATAAAGATGATAATGAAAGGATTATGAGAGCCAAGGAGAAGTAGTAGGACTTCAACATGAAGTTAATGCAGAGCTTGAACCAAATAGAAAAGAAATTGGATAAGGAGAGTGGCTCAAGCAAATCAGGAAGTCACATGTCTCCTAATGAGGAAAGAAGAACCAGAAGTGTTAGCAGACATCACCATCACTCCCCGAGGCATTCCAATACGAGAGAACACAACCACTGAATTCCATCCCCTATCAGAAAGCATAAGAGGTCTGGGGTGGATGAGCTGTGAGGAGAAATGAACAAAATCAAACCTCCTACATTTGATGGTAAGCACAAGAAGGATGAATATGCAGAGACATGGTTGTTGGGCATGAGAAAGTATTTTCAATTGCATAATTATTCATCTCATGCAAAAGGAAGAATTTCCATCTATCAACTCAAGGGAAATACATCCATGTGGTGGGATCAACTTGTGCAGGTGCAACACATTAAAGAAAAAGTGTTACTTGGAGGGAATTCAAAAAGTATTTTGAAAAGAAATACTTGACTAAGATATACTATGACAAGAAAATGAAAGAGTTCTTTGAACTCAAGCTTGGGAGTATGATCATAGATGAATATGAAAGAAGGTTTTTAGAACTACTGAAGTGTGTTTCTTTCATCAAGGATGAGACAATTAAGATTCAAATGTATTTGAGTGGATTGCGATCATTCATCAGTGAAAAATACAGTATGATGATTCCAAGACATTAGAGGAGACCATAAGGCGAGATAAATGCCTATATGATAAACAAAAATCAAGGCTAACTTTCCAAAAATATTGGGAAGACAAAAAGAAATTCAAGATGGATCAGAGGAAGAAGGGGACTAAGCCAACATTCTTCAGAGATAGTCCTCAGGGACAACCAACTTCTAGAGAACCCATAATGATGGAGACAAGGGATCAAAGGCCAAGGCAACCACCTATTCAATGTTGGGGTTGTAAAGGAGATTATATGTTCAGAGATTATCCTCACAGAGGTGAAAAAGTGAGGACTGTTCACAATGTACAACAAGCTGAAACAGTGGAATACATGGGAAAAAATGTACCAAGGATCTATGTAGCCCTGGACAATAAGCAAGAAGAGTATCGATCACATATGATTGAAGTGGAAGGTATGATCAACAACCAAGTCATTGCTATTTTAATTGATTCATGAGCTAGTCATAGTTATATATATCATAATATGGTAGAAAGTTTTCATTTGCCAAGAAGCAAGCATGGAAAATCTTGGTTGGTGCAGCTGGCTACCAGAGCCAAAAGAAAAATTAATGATATGGTTAAGTCATGTCTTATGGGCATGAATGGATTGAACACCAGAGCATATTTAAACATATTTCCTTTAGGTTCCTATGACTGTCTAATTGGGATGGATTGTTTGGATCAACATCATGTTATCCTAGACTGTCATAACAAGGAATTTACTTTTTTGGATGAGGAAGGGAACCTAAGGATAGTGCAGAGAATTCCCAGGGCAGTAACCATAAAAGAAATTTCAGCATTGCAGCTGAGAAATGTTACAAAAAAGGGTGTCAAATATTTGTAGCACATATGGAAGAGACACCTAAAGATAAGGTGTCAAATATTGAAGATTATGCAGTCATAAAAGAGTTTGAATATGTGTTTAAGGAAATACCAAGATTACCCCCTAAAAGAGACATCGATTTCTGCATAGATTTGATGCTCGGAGAAACTCCAGTATCCAAGACTCCATACAGGATGAGTACACCAGAATTGAGGGAGTTGCAAATGCAACTTGAAGAGCTTCTGAAGAAGGGGTATATACGCCCAAGTGTCTCACCTTGGGGTGCCCCAGTTTTAGTTGTGAAGAAAAATGTTGGAACATTGAGACTTTGCATTGACTTTAGGCAGTTGAACAAGGTAACTGTGAAGAATAAGTATCCTTTGCTAATGATTAATGACCTCTTTGATCAGTTGAAAGATGCAAAAATATTCTCCAAGATTGATCTCAGGTCACGTTATCATCAATTAAGAATTAAAGAATAAGACATCAACAAGACTACTTTCATAACAAGGTATGGTCATTATGAGTTCACAGTGGTGCCATTTGGGTTATCAAATGCACCAACTATCTTCATGTGTTTAATGAATGGTATTTTCAGAGAATACTTAGATAAGTTTGTCATTTTATTTTTAGAAGACATTCTTATATATTCTAAGTAAAATGAAGAGCATGAACAACACATGAGGATGGTATTACAAGTATTAATGGAGCATCAATTGTATGCCAAATTGAGCAAGTGCTCATTTTATCAGAAGCAAATTCATTATTTGGGACATATCATTTTAGAGGATGGGATAGCATTGGATCTTGAGAAGATAGAAGCCATTATAGGATGGTTAGTGCCAAAGAATGTGACAAAGGTTTGATCATTCATGAGCCTTGTAGGCTAATATAGGATATTTATAGAAGGATTCTCAAAGATTGCACACCCAATCACTTCCTTGCAAAAGAAGGGTGTGAAGTTTCAGTGAACATTGGATTGTGAAAAGAGTTTCCAACACTTGAAACAATTATTAACAAGTGATCCAATACTAAGGATTGCATATCCAAATGAGGACTTCATTGTATGCACCGATGTATGTAAAGAAGGACTTGGTGGAGTCCTCAGTCAAAATGGGTTTGTTGCATGTTATGAATCAAGGAAGTTGAAGGAGCATGAAAGACACTATGCCACTCATGATTTGGAGTTGGAAGCCATAGTGCATGCCTTGAGGAAGTGGAGGCACTAACTCATGGGGAAAAGGTTTGAGCTGAGGACGGACCATAATGGTCTGCAATATTTATTTGATCAACCAACTCTAAATGCTAGGCAAAGCAGATGGTTGAAATTTCTCAGTGAATATGAATTTGATATAAAGCATATCAAGGGGAAAGAGAACAAAGTGGTTGATGCACTCAACATTAGAGCGCATGAATTTCATGCTACAACCATTATCATGTACTGATCAAATTTGAAACACATAATTTTGGAGGCTGCAAAATCAAATTTGCAATACAAGGAATTAGTGGAAAAATTACAGCAAGGTATTTTGCAGCAGAAAATTGAAGAATATAAGCTAGATAAAGATGAAATTCTCATGTACAGGGGAAAAATTTATGTACCAAATTCCCATGAATTGAAAAATATGATATTGAGAGAAATGCATAATGTACCTTATATTGGGCACCCAGGTTATCATAAAACTATTGCAGCTATCAAAAGGCAATATTATTGGCCATGCATGAAGAAAGAAGTTGTTGATTTTATTGCAAAATGTTTGGAATGTCAAAAGGTAAAGGTTGAGCATAGACACCCAGCTGGTTTGTTACAACCATTACCCATTCCTAAGTGGAAATGGGAAGTTGTAATAATGGATTTCATCACCAAACTGCCAAGAACAAACAAGCAACACGAATCTATCATGGTAGTGGTGGATAAGCTTACTAAAGCTTCCCATTTTATTCCAGTTAAGCTCACTCACAAGGCAGCCAACATTGTTGATGTTTATATGAGAGAAATTGCTCGATTACATGGTATACCCAAGACAATTGTGTCTGATAGAGATCCAAAATTTACATCAAATTTTTGGAAGGAATTATTCAAGGGATTTGGAACAAATTTTAATTTTAGCACAACTTATCATCCAGAGTCAGATGGACAAACAAAGAGGGTGAATCAAGTGATTGAGGATATGTTTAGGATGTATATGATGGATAAACCATAAAAATGGGAAGACTACCTACACTTAGTAGAGTTTTCTTATAAAAATGGGTACCAAACATCTCTAAAGATGAGCCCATTTGAGGCACTTTATGGTAGAAGGTGAAACACACCGGTAAGCTGGGATAACCCAACAGATAGAGAAGTGGTTGGGCCTGATTTACTCAGAGAAATGGAGGAGAAAATGTTGAAAATAAAACAAAATTTAAAGGATACCCAAGACAGACAAAAAATTTATGCTGATAAGGGCATAAGTCACGGGGAATTTAAGGTGGGTGATCATGTATTCTTGACGTTTAATGCCAACACAAGTTCATTGAAGTTGAGAAATTGTTCCAAGTTGGTAGCTAGATATTGTGGGCCATTTGAAATCCTAGAGAGGATTGGTCTAGTAGCTTATATGATTGCATTTCCTGCATCTATGTCTGTTCATAATGTATTCCATGTATCATTGCTCAAGAAATATATACCCAATTCTAATCATGTAATTGATTGGAATGTGATTCAGGTGGACCAAGAAGGTTCTATCCAAGTGCATCTGATACGCATTATGGACCGAAAAATCAAATAGCTAAGGAATCGATCCATAAGGCTTGTAAAGGTCCAATGGACCTAGTACGGTCCTGTGAATGCTACTTGGGAGAATGAGGATGCAATGCGGGCATAATACCCACATCTTTTTGAATATTTTAGAAATGTTGTTGATATGTGTACATAATGCATTGAGGATAGTGCATAAATAAGGGGAGGGGATTGTAATACCCTTAGGCCAAACCCAATTGTAAATGTAAATGCAAATATACTTAAGCTACTGAGTTGTTTGATATCATTTTTGTCTGCACCTTCCATGGTATAGTGCACACATATACTGTGCACTAAAATGATGAAGTGTGCACATTCCAGGATACCGTGTGCAACAAAATTAAGTACGCACGATTTTGAGGCTAGGGATCCTTTGTGTATATGTTGTGTTTATAGACTATTGAGCTAGTTATTATAAGCTAGGAGGCTTATGTTTTGAATTAGGCCAGATAGCCTAGATGTTAAAGGCCAGTGAACCTATTTTTGTATATGTCTCATCATAAATATAATACATCGTTGTGTGTAAATCGACCACGATAAAAGAGTATGGGGGACTAAACTCCACTAGTTAGGGAAAGGGGGGGATAAAGTTAAGGAAAAGGGGCAAATATAGGGAGATTAAGCAAAAAATGAATATTGTATTAATATTCCTTAAAGTATAAAGTATGGATAAATATTTTATCCTAAGTTCTAAGGATGGGAACAAGTGGGCCAAAGTAACTCCCAACATGACAAGTGTCAAGTTTGGAACATGCATACATATAGCTTGGACTTAGTTAATTTTTCTATCATTCCATCATCATTCACACACTCATTGAGCTGTCTTCCGTACTTCCATGTACATGTATCTGTACCTGGAGTAGTACCATACTTGTACCTATACTTATACTTGTACCTGTACTTGGTTATGTTGGGAGATGGACTGAATAAGAGAGTTGTCAAGCCCATGGGATATTGAAGAAGTGAGTTGTGAGGCTTGTGAGCAATTTCTCTCTGGGTGAGAGAATTGCTGGGAATTGATTTCCTTAAGGTGCTAAATTGCAGCTACAGGGCTCTGAGACTTCCTGTCCGACCTATTGCTAAAGCCCTAGAAGGGAAGTGGGGCAGCCGAGGGACTGTTGAGCAGAGAATGGGCACACTTCCTGGGGTGGGACATGCATGTGGGGAATGAGGAACTGTAGGTTGTTAGTTTGATTTGGCATCTATGACATAGTCTTTCCTGTTGTCTGAGATACGTTAGCCTGGTTAGGAATCCCTTTACCTGGGTGGAGTTTAGTCCTAGCTTGGGGGTGACCCAATGCTGAGAGTGATGAGCAGTGTGGTCTAAGGCTGGGAGGTTCGTGGACGGTCTGCACACAGTTGGTGATATTCTTACCAAGATAAGTGTCAATTGTGTGTTAATTTATATGCTACATTATTATTTATGTGTTTATTTTATGGGTTTTTCCTGTGTGTGGTTTATACCTGTCTTTATATTTATGGGTATTTTCTGTTTATGTTGCATGCATATGTTATTGTTATTTCCGTATGAATCTATGCATTTACAAAATGTATTTGTCTATTTTAAGTTATATATATAAAGTTCTGCAAGACTTTCTGTGTGTATATGTTTTAGTTTGCATATAATTCAAATTTTTTTACGTGGCATAGCCCAGTTGGATGTTGGGGATGTTACAAGGAGCATGGACACTTTTTAGTTTTGAGATGGTAGTGTGTTTCTTGGATGAATAACCATTGGTTGGTTATCGTGGAAGTTAATTTTGTTATCACTAGAGAAGCCAAGTATTGATTGCAAACTGAATTTTGGAGTGGAATGGTGAGATTGTAGTAGGAAGGACAAAGATGTTATCCTCAATACACCATAGAGTTATTTCTTGGAGATTAGTCCAAGGGAAGTTGGTGACAGTTCTTATGGAAGTGTTGTGGCAGTAGTGGATATTGGATGATGGTAGAAAAATAAAGTAAAATTATTTAAGTTGTGTTGAATAAAAGAAAACTTGACCATATGGTAATGTGAATCACACCTTGTATTTGTAGCAAGTCTATAGTGTCATGTTTTGAACCAATGTACCATGTTGGTTGTAGACTAGATAGGAGGTGCCTAAAAACTATTTTATATATATTCAAGGGGAGTTCTTCAAGAAGTTGAATGAACCATGTAACTAAAGAACATCCTATTAGACCGACAGTTGCAATAGTTAGGTACCTATGCATTCCATAGGATGGTTACATTTTTTTATATGGACTTTGACAATTTGGTGATCTCTACATTATGAGGTATGAGATGTAAGTACTAGGATGGACCAAATATAGACAAAGATTAAGACAATATTCATTAAGGGGGAGTGTTGGAATTATTAACTCCTACTTGTCATATGTGTGATCATATTTGTGATTGTTATGATTATTAGTCATTATTGGGTAGAGTTAGTCTTTACGTAAGAAGTTTGTTTCTATGTTTTAGGAGGTTGTTAGAGCTAGTTTGGTATGTGAGATATTCTCCAACTAGTTAGCTCTTATATTGGTGTGTGGTTGAGATATTCTCTCAACAAGTTGTTTGTGTGGTTAATATAGTGTGCCTATCTTAATCCAAAGCTTGATATATTTATATGCAACATTATTTTATGTTAATAGTGCAAGTAAACACAATTTTGGCGTATAAAATAATGTTATTCTCCCATTTATCCACAAATCCCCCTCAATAATGCATTATCAAGCCATCCCATAAAAAAACCATCAAATTATTAGAGCAAACAAAAAAACCAAATTAAATATCGCTTTAAAGTATTATATACCACTCACTTCTAATTAAATTATGATAAAGATTATATATTGATAGGTAGCGCTATACTGGTGTAAACATTAGGTAGCGTTATAAACCAATTTATCATCCAAATAAACAATAACAAATGAATCTATATAAGAGCGTAAAAAATCATTCATTAGTCTCATACATGTAGCTGGTGCATTGCATAAACCGAATGGCATAACCAACCACTCATACAAACCTTGCCTTGTCTTGAAGGAATTCTTTCGGGTATCCTCTTCTTTGACTCGTACCTGGTGATATCCTAATTTCAAATCCAACTTAGTGAAGTACTTGGAATGCTGCATCTGGTCCAAAAGATCATCAATCCTTGGCAGATGGTACCGATTCTTCAGTGTGATCTTGTTTAATTCCTTGTAATCGATACACATTCTCCAAGACCCATCCTTCTTGGGTATAATTATTATGGGTGACCCACAAGGTGAGGTATTTGGTCAAATCACACCTTGATCCAACAACTACTACAACTACTTCACTTCATTCACTTCTAGAATAGAGTGTCTATACAAACCAATATTTGGCAATGGGGAGTCTGACAATACCTGTATTTTGTGCTCCACATCCCTCTTAGGTGGTAACCCTTTATGCTCCTTGAAAAATCCTTTGTATTCCTATAGAAACTCCTCCAACCAATGTTTCTACTCTTTAGTACACCCCTCTAGGGATGCCTTCACTCTTATTGATTCATCATCAGGTCAATTTTCTCTTAAGAAAAGAAAAACATATTTCTTACTAGAACTAATCAACTTCTAGGCTTGGTTTGCACTTACTAGTGAGATCTTTGAATTTCCTTTATGTGCATCAATGATGTAACACTTCCCATTCTTGATCAGTCAGTGTTGGTTGGCTCTCCGCATTAAGATTGCATCCCTCATATACATGTAGGGGCTCCCAAACACTACTTCTCATACGTTAAGGGGTACTATGTCTAGTTTCACTTCATCAATATAATCAACACTTACAAAAACTTTAATATTACACTATTTCATTACCTTTATCTCTGCATCCTTGTTTACCCAACCCAATGGATAGGGGCTAGGATGATTGTGAACCTCAAATCTAAGCTTGCTAACTAGATCCATTGGTCTGATATTATCCTATGAATTAAATTCGAACAAAGCATGTATCTTGGTCTTCTTGACCTGAATATTGATATGGAAGAGCTTGGTCATATCCTTGTCTTCTTAGTGGTGAAGCCTACTCAGATTCACCTCCTTATGCACATATGTGCAAATGATATTTTCATCCACATCCAAGCTACTTTCAACTTGATTTCTTGAATATGTTGCTAAAATATTCTTTTTTTTTCCATCCTTCTTATGTTTCTTTGGGTTCAACTCTAGATGTAGTTTCCAACATTTTTCCTCAGTGAGGCCATCAATGTTGCAATGTTGCAATGGTTGTTGAGAAATTTGCACTGTTGTGTAGTGGTTGTTGTATTCTTATCTCCCCCCCCTTTTCACTTCTTCTTCCCCTCCTTGGAATCTTTCTGCTGGTCTTTATGCTTCAAACCACTTGGTTTCCCCTTCTTTTGGCCTATGTTTTCCAGGTATTGTGCCTAGACACATGCCTCATCCACTGTCCTTGGCTTGAAGAGCATCACCTGATTTTGTAGATGACCGTGTAAACCCCTCATATACTTGAGGAGTACATATGGGTTCTTGGGAGAGATACCCAACATGATAGCTATCTTTCTGAACTCAGTGGTGTACTCTTGTACACTCTGCCCCTGCCTTTACATGAAGTAGTGCCACATGATCCAGTGGTACTCTACATACATGATAGGGTAGAATTGGTACTTGATGAGGGTTTTGAAGTCCTCCTACCTAGTTAATGGAAAATCACCCTCTATCCTAAGTGTTCTCGTATGGATTTCCCACCATGTTAAAGCACGACCCTCTAACTTCAATCTAGCAAATGAAATCTTCTTCTCTTCATCTATATTGTGAACACTAAAATAAACTTCTAGTTGTTGCAACCGATGATTCAATTTTAATTCATCAATCTCACCTTAGTATAGCTTTATGTCCACTTTTGCTTCCATCTTGAATAGGTACTATGAAGGGTTCACAAACACTCGAAATCGACTACTCTTTCTCGGATTATTTTCATGACTCCTTTCCTAAGTCTTTTTGATCTTTTGATTTACCCTCAGATATGTTATCTGAGTTAGAGCCTCCATCATCTCCAAATAGTCCGAGCTTTCTTTCTAGAGCTGCCATGAGGAGGTTCATATTGCGACTCATGTTGATAACTTGCGCTTCCAACCTCTCAAATATTTCTTTTGCTAGATCTTGAGGGTTATTATGAATAAACTCGTCTTCCATGGCTAGGGTTTATACAAGTTCTCTTTCAGTCGATTCCTAGATCCTAAAACTTCCCACAAATACCCAAAAGAAAAACCTTTTATGATACCAATATGATCTGTAAACTTTCGTGGATATTCCACTGGAATTGTTCTTCACAACATATCTAATAAAATACTGAAAATATTTACTATTAAGGTTATTTTTCCTTTATATCTCCAGAATATTTAGTTATTGATTTTTTGCTTATGCATGAAATAGATAAAATGCATAAAATAGAGAAAAATAAAATACGATCACACCATCCACAAATAAACAAAATATATGACCTGAGAAACCCAATATGGGAGAAAATCCAGTTAAAAGGTGAGGTTTCTCTACTCTCTTTTCTGTGGTATAGAAATGATTCAAGTACAAATAAAGAGATACTCTCTGTGGAGTTTCCTTTAACTTATGGCATGTATGACTGCTACAGAATATCTCCTCCTCTGTTATGCTGACAAAATACCACTCTTAGATGTTTTTCTCAACTATGGAACAAGATACAATGCAAAATAATAGAACCCCTTCTCCTCCTAGTGGGTCAATATTTAACATAGCTCGATAACCATCTAGGGGTAGGGTTTTGACTTCTTCAACCTTAAATTGTGATAAGGTTTTATAATTTCTAGAATTTTATTAGAAAATCCACTACATGGCTAGCCCCACATGTATAAGTAATGGAGGCTGACACAACATCCACTCGCATCGTGGTGATCAATATGGTAGGTTAACTTGTGGGAGGCATAAATTTCTCATACGAACTCCGATTGATGAACAGTCTACACCATTAGAAATGTATCGGTCTATATAATATAGAATCTTCCTCCATGGTACAGTTTGGAAAAAAAAATGTCGATTGATGCCTTAAAATGACTTTGAAAGATTTCAGACGATGTTTTGGACCCAAATTTGAACTAGCCACTGAAATGGCCTTACAAGTTAATTCCTCCAATTTTTCCACCTAAAAAATAATAGAATAAATGAAAAATAATATAATGATCCAATCCAAATCAAATCTTCTAATCTAATATATCTAATATTATTATTTTATTCTGAAAATATTTTTTTCTATCTTTTATAAAAATTATAAATGTATTCCATTTTCAATTTACCACTTCTCTCAACTTTTTATTGTCTTCATTATTATTTACTTCAGTTTATTGATGTTTAATATGGAAATGGTTAAATTTGAATGTCTTCATTTTAGTTTATTGATGTTTAATATTGAAATGGTCTTCAATATTATTTACTTCAGTTTATTAATGTTTAATATTGATTATAAGTGTATTCCATTTTCAATTTACCACTCCTCTCAACTTTTTGCTGTCTTCATTATTCTTTACTTCAGTGTATTGACGTTTAATATGGAAATGGTTAAATTTGAATTGTCTTCATTTTAGTTTATTGATGTTTAATATTGAAATGTTTAAATTTAAATTGTCTTCATTATTATTTACTTCAGTTTATTGATGTTTAATATTGAAATGGTTAAATTTAAATTGAGATACTTCATATTAATGCTAAACTAGGTGGATTTAATTTTTGTTATATACATTACAAAAAATTATGATATATGCATGATAAAAATAAGGACAAAAAAAGAAGGGAGAAATGATGAAAATTAAGACTAAAACATAAATATAATTTTCTAATTTTTTTGGTAAAATATTTAAAAACCAATTGTGAATTGGATTCTACCCTGTCTAAAAATGTTGTTTAAAAAAAGTCATATGAATGGGATGTGAGATGGCACATATATTAAAGTTTAAAACTTTGAATGTGAGATGGCACACATATTAAAGTTTAAAACTTTGCTATTTTGGGTGTATTCCCCTTGAAACATTTAGAAACAAATGGTAGATTTTTGATATTACTCATAAAAATATGCTAAATATAGAAATTTGGGTTTCTCGATGATTTATCACAAATATTGTGGGTTTCATTTACCAGTGGGTAATTTATTTTTTAAGGGATGTATTGTTTTTTAAATGGATATATTATATGTTTGATTTTAGTGTGTAATGAAAGAGTTACCATGTAATGTTATAGTTTTAACTTATATAAGGTATATGTAATGCTGTAGTTTTAACTTAAGGTATTGGATCATATTTTATAAAAAAAATGTAATTATGTGGTTATTGTAAGTTTTAACCTTTATAAAGTATTGGATCATATTTTTTTTATAAAATATGATCCAATACCTTAAGTTAAAACTACAGCATTACATATACCTNTTATGTGGTTATTATAAGTGGTTTCTATACATGTTATCTTAAATGAAATATTTTGTAATGTAAATGTCATAAATGTGTTTTATATGGATTTGTAGTGAAGAATTATATATATTAAGGAAGGAAAAATTAGACCTCGTAGCTACAGACCAAAAGAAGATAAAATCTATTTCACACACCTGCAAGAAGATGAATACAGAAGATGAATACATGTTGATAAAGACACAAGATGTCCAAGGAAAAATGATCAAGTAAATGAGTGGTTGTCGTGTAGAGCAATCATGCCTAATTGGATACAATGAGAAAACAAATAAGATGAACATGACCATCACAATTGTGAAACATGTATGGTATATACGACATTGTTGTAGGTGATTTTGGTGTCATTATGTCCTTGAAAATTCTAATTTGGTGTGTAGAAAGTTGCATTTAGTACATGCGAATAGGAAACTAACATGTTAGTTTTGATTAAATAACAAAACCACAGAAATGAAACTACAGTTTGGCTCCATGTAGCTTTCAGTAGTAATCTAGATTTTGAAATTGATTGTTTGTTGCATCCATTAGAAAGTGATCATATACAAGGCCACGAGAGTAATTGTAATTCCTAACTTAATAATATTCACTCAATGTTTAATTTCTATATAGACTAAATTGCTTTTCCTATCTAGATACAAATTGTGGATGTCTGTCTGGATATTGTGATCGTACACCTCTTAAGGGCATGCAACACCACGCCGATTCTCACTTGGCTACTTGGAAACACCAAGGATACTTCATCCAGACTATGCCTTTTCACCTAGAGCATACCCATACTCCATTCTAGGCTACGGGCGAGTCACAATCCAACTTTGTGCAACTCACTTGTATACTTAGACAATATTGTTAACACGTTAACACTTAGTCATTTAAGAATTCATCCATGAACATGCAAAACAAAGAGAACACTTGTGAAACAAACAAGAGACACACACATAAATAGTGTGGGACATGGCACAAGATGTTCCTAACACCCGACCAAGTCTTACTATTACGAAACAATTACAATATGAGAACTATTGGCTTGGTTTACAACTTGGGATACTCACCTCATCTCACCAAGACATTAATACATAGATTCATCCCACCAAGAATCTCTGTCACAACTGTTGATGTTTTTGGTAGCTGTGGGAGGTATTCACCTCTAAGAGACCTCCTACAGATTGATATCCTGAGAAGAGAAAACCCCTCTCTAGCAATGAGAGACAAGGGAATAAGTCGACCCCATTATGAAAGTAATTTACATGTAACTTATACAAGTCGACCCTATTATGAAATTAATTTATATGTAACTTATAAAAGTCGGACCTATTATGTAAAGACAAATTAATATGCAAGTTGCACAAGTCGACTCTATTGTGAAAGTGAAAAGGTGTGTCCCTTCACTGTAATTAACTAATATAAAAATGCGTGAGTCATTCTCATTTGAAACACAACAAATCGCCCTCCTAACACATTTGAGGTAGCCGCAGGAATACTAGTCTGAGGCAGCATAATTCGGCCAGTTCTGAGGCATTTATAAGACAACATATTGGGCACATATGTAACAACATCTATCTCTATATTTGGGTGAATTTCTCTTGGATATATTTCTATAGAAAATCCCATGCTCTGCTCGGGGGTAGCACTTGAAGATGCCTATGATTGGATGGTAATGAAAGAGCATTACCTATGGTTAAACGAGCATACCCATTTTTTGTGTTATCTATGCTTGGTTATTCTTCTTTAGGTCCTAATTATTTACTGGAGTTAGTCTAGCAATATAAAATTTCAACATGGAATCAAAGAAGGTCTTGAAGAATACCATTTGCACAAACAGTTAAGAGCTATTGCAAGTATAGGAGAAGGGGCCAAGCCTCCCTTTTTAGCAGCCCTGTGATAAAATTAAAGGCTGGCCATAGGCCTATTGACTTGGTTGAGCCCCTATTTAGGGTTCTAAAAGTTGACTGCAGGGTTGAAGAAGCCCTTCTATGGATGCCGCTATAAGGAGCCATGTAGGAGGCTAGCTACAGGCACCAAGAGACTAACCATCCCTAGCCGCAAGCCTATCTATGACCCCAACAACATAGGAGAAAGTTGCAGGACAAATTATGAGATGATATTGCAGAATTTGGTTAATTCCAAAGACTGTATTATGAAGCATCTTCAAGCAATTTTTGAGGCAGCTTGAAGAAGAGTTTGGAGATGTATTCAAGGCCGAATTTAGGCCTGATTCTAAAGTGATTGATGTTTAGTTTAGGCCTGGTCTAAGGCCAAGTTTAGACTTGTCACAAGACAAATTTTTATAGCAGGACAAAATTGAATTTGATGTTGTCCTAAGCTTGTACTAGGAGTAGTCACATGTCTACTAAGTGGTGAATTTGAGGCAGGTGTTACAACATGTTTAAGGAGTCATTTTTTGTATGCAATTCAAAGGTTACACCAACTGACAAATTCCTAAGGATAAAGCTGCAGTTTCAGGAGGTATGCACTTGTATATATTATTTGTATCATTTTCATGAGGGTACTTGCAGGAGGAGGGAACCTTTGTTGCAATCATGGATCTAGAGGGATCTCAATGCATTCAGAAGAACAACACACTGGAAGTAAAGACTCCAGGTTTGATTGATTTAATTATCATGCCTCTAACCTACATTTCTAATTTTTATACATTACAAGTAGGTGCTGTAGCTATGACAACAATCCTTAAATTGATTTGATTCTAGAGATGTACTCATTATTCTCCCCTCTAGGAGATATTCTTGTCTTGTTACTTGTTCCTGGAAGGTTATCTTCCATGGAGGTTTCCATGGAGATGATGTTTCTTTTCCTTTTTTTTCTTATTCCTTGCAGGTTATCTTTCATGGAGGTTTCCATGGAGATGTTGTTTCTTTTGTTTTGTTTTCTTGTTCCGGGTAGGTTACAACAAAGACATGTCACTAGTGATAGACCTTAGAGGGAGCCATAGTGACAGTTGTAGAAGGAAAAAAATTAGATGGTATCTAGCTTGATACATGAAACAGTCTAACCAGACAAGGAGTTTATACATATTGATAGCTTTACCAGTATGAATCTTTTCACATGATTCTATCAATTAAGAAATTTATGGCATAGAAGATTGTGACAGGTCTTCCATATCTTCATGTAGAGCATGATGGAATTCAAAGAGGTTGTGGGGTCCTTTCCGAGCAGTGACAACATATCCAAGGGGATATTGGACTTGATGCATTCATATTTGTGTGGACCCATGACATTTTTTTCCTTTGAAGAGGGGATAGCCTTCGAAAACTATAGAGGATCTCACATGTAGATTGACAGTGGGAAGTAGGAGGAGATGATGACTTCTCCTCCTCACCCCTTCAACATTTCAGAGGGAGTTGGTCGAGCCTGTTGATCTAGATGATCTAGTTGATATTCCTAGAGATATTGCAGTAGGAAGAAGAGGCCTACATGGGCTCATCAGAATCCGAAGGAGGAAGAAGGACATGTAGCTCACGTGGTACTTTTTGAAATACCTAGAGACCATAGAGACATTCAGGATATGCTGCAACTATGAGCCACATCAATGATTCTTGATCCTTCCTATTATGAGGAAGCATCTAGTCAACATATATGGAGAGATTCCATGATGGAGGAGTATTAGTAAATCATGAAGAATGATGTGTGGGATAGTGTTATGATACTGGAAAGTAAGTTTGTGATAACTTCCAAGTGGATCTATGAAGATAAAACATACAACTGACGGGAACATCGAGAAGCACAAGCGATAATTGTTGCCAGAATATTCTCTCAGGTAGAGGGAATATTTTATTAGGAGACATTTTCTCTGGTTGCTCGATATATTTTCATCTGGATGATCATTTCCCTTGCAAAATCTATGAGTTGAAGACTACATTAGATGGATGCAAAGACAACCTTTCTCAATGGATAGATTGAGGAAGAAGTGCACATTGAGAAACCAATTGATTTTGTGATACATGAGAAGGAGTCTCATGTGTGCAGATCGAAGAAGGCCCTGTATGGACTTATCTAGGCACCTCGAGCTTAGTATGTGAGGACTGATGGATATGGCCTGAGATATGTCTCCAGTATTGACACAAGATTGTAGGGATATTATGACTCCGATTAGGAAAGCAGCGTTGTGGACAGAAATAACACCTCCATGTGTTTCTTTACCTTGGGATTTTCCATGGTTTCCTAATGCAACAAGAAACAAAAGTCTTTGCCTTGAGTACCGCAAAAGCAGAGTATATTGCATTGCATATGGCAGTTCGAGAAGCAATGTGGCTTCGCAAGCTCCTTGCAGATTTGATTGGTCAGTGATATCATTATGTTCGAGACATGATGCAGAGGGAGACAATATAGGTGAAATAATATCCTATAGATGACCATATTGAAGAATATCTCACGAAGCTTCTTTCCAAGAAGAAGTTCTAGTACTTCCGTGAGAGACTTAACATTATGCCTCCCTCGTTGAGAGGGAGGGTTGATGATTACAACTACCTGAGACATTCTCCACATCATACTCCTCTATACTGAGTTGGGTTGATCTGTGAGGACACCTATGTGATAAGTGAGATCGTACTCCTATGGAATTAGTTGATTTTATCTATGAGATGTGTCATACTCCTCTGGAATGAGTTGAGTTAACTTGTATTTGGTCTCCTGTCGTACTCCTCTAGACTGAGTTGAGTTGACTTGATATGGATCTCTAGTTCGTACTCCTATGGAATTAGTTGAGTTGATCTGTGAGAGTGATGTCTCTAGTGGTTGAGAACTAGAGGACACGTCATGGGGAGTAGACCCATGACGCCACACTATTGGATAGACCCTAGTGTTTCTAGAGGGAGGAGCCTCTAAATGCCCATATGGGATGAGCCATGTGTTGATGTTTCCACATGGTATGAGCCATGTGTGACGTACCCTTGAGGAAAAACTCAAGTGGTTGAGGTTTCCAAGAAGTTGGGAGGATATTCCACTAGATAGAAACCCTTAGGGGTTGGGAATATCCATCTGGGTTGTTTCCCAACAACCCTTGGAGACTCGATGGTCATATGGTTGGGATACCATTCATATGGGATGGTTCCCAAAAACCCTTGGAGAAAATTGTTCCTTTTTGAGATATGTCATGTGGTAATGAGGCCATTAGTACACTAAGTGGTGATGAGGCCCTAGTTTCATTCTAGTGGAGAAGAGGCCCTAGAAGATGGAAAAGGTCCACATTGGAGCAACAATGTGTGACGAGGAGATGTTACCAATAGCATGGTCTGCAAGACCATGTCATGGTCGGAGGACCATGGTATAGCCTGAGAGGCTATGAGGACCAGGAGTAAACATCACTGAGAATACCTCCCTAGATAAGAGGGAGTGTTGATGTTTTTGGTAGTTGTGGGAGATATTCACCTCCAAGAGACCTCCTACAGATTGATATCCTGAGAAGAGAAAACCCCTCTCTAGCAATGAGAGACAAGGACATAAGTCGGCCCTATTATGAAAGTAATTTATATGTAACTTATACAAGTTGTCCCTATTATGTAAAGACAAATTAATATACAAGTTGCACAAGCCAAATCTATTGTGAAAGTGAAAAGGTGTGTCCCTTCGTTGTAATGAACTAATATAAAAACATGCGATTCATTCTCATTTGAAACACAACAACTCACCCTCCTAACACATCTGAGGAAGCCACAAGAATACTAGTTTGAGGCAACATAATTCAGCCTGATCAGAGGTATTTCTGAGACAACAGATTGGGAACATATATAACAACATCTATCTTTGTGTTTGGGTGAATTTCTTTTGGATATATTTATGTAGCAGGTCTCTTGCTCTGCTCAGGGGTGGCACTTGAAGATGCCTATGGTTGGGTGGTAATGAAAGAGAATTACCTATGGTTAAACGAGAAGACCCATTTTTTGTGTTATTTGTTCTTGGTTATTCTTCTTGAGGTCCTAATTATTTACTGTAGTTAGTCTAGCAATAAAAAATTTCAACAACAACAACTTTCGAAACCCATGCAGTGTGCCCTTATGCAGACTCACTATTTCTTCTCTGTCGCAAAATTCACCAAGATAACACAGAGTTTGGTTATGCCTCACATAGACATATGTTCAGACTTCCCCAAACTCTCCTTGTGCACCCCACTCTTGACTACTTGTCTTCCATGTCTTCGTAGCTCTGCATTCTATTCTTCCTTGCCTCATAACCTTGCCTCAATCACTTTAATTTCCCTCTATGCCTTGTTTTTATTCTTTTATTGTGTGCCCTTATTCTCTTATATGGACTCCAAACTTCACCTTTGCGAGCTATTGCATCCTTTGGGTGTGTCATGCCCCTTTACAGACCAACATTCCCAAACAAACCGATGCATCCCTTCGCAGATCGACACGGCCATGAACCTATGCTTATCATCGTGTCTCTTGCGACTAGCATTCCCCAACTTTGGGTGAGCTCCTCTTTGGTGCACCCTTTCCTTGTGTGTTTCTTCAAACCAACGACGTGAATCTCTATGGGTGTGATGATGAGGTCATCCAATCTCTTCAATACGCCCATGCTGGCAAGGCTAGGCAGGTCCACTCCTTGGGCATGCACCCAAGTTGCCCCATCCTTTCCTAAACAAAATCCAAGTATCCATCAACCATTGCAAGGAAAGTGAGGTTTGTTCCCCCTTGGTGTCACACATCACCATTGTACACCCAAGGTGCTCCTACACATGCCTAGATGTCTTCATTTGTCTAACCAATCGCATGCCCCTTATGTTCTCTTGCCAAACTCATCTCCAAGTTTACCCAAGGACTGTGCATGCCTAGTGAGTGTCACAAGAGACCTTACATCCTCCTCTACTCTAGTTTGTTTCCATCCTCAACAACATCCATCGATCTCCATGGTGCCTCTACTCCATATCCATATCTTATCACCACTCAACAACTGATGTCTCCTACTATTTTCATTAGGGAAAAATCCCATTAGGAAGTTACATGAGTCTACAAAGTGTCCTATCTCGCTGAATTACTGTTTCTTCCATACTTTGGTCTATATACTCATTCCTTCGTGCATTAAATCCCTAGTGACATCAGTTGATTGGTTAGCTAGTCCAATCGTCATGCCTCTGCCTCAAGAACTCACATCTTCACATTCAAACACCATTTTTTGTCATCAAACTTTTCACGTTCCCAACTCCTCATTTCCTCAAATTTTTCAAGTCGCCCATATGTGTACCTAACATACTTCACCAAGGAACCTCCTTAAGGTGCCCCAGGGGCCCCACTGTCCCCCTAATGAGATAGTGAGCCAATGTGCTATTGCATAGTTTGAAGGTGAAGTAGGATGGTTAGTTGGTCCATTTCCCTCATCTCCAATCACTCTAAATGTGATCGATGAAGAGTCACCATACTTTTTCATTTTATACATAAGCAATGGTACACTTGAACTGATTCTTCCTTCACACTCATTCATGCATCATTCTAACTCAAGGTCATACGACCATTCACCATGTCCAATTTCACTAAAGGAGGAACCTACCTTTTTCTTGTGTCTCCTCCACCAAGGTTGTTGCATCTCCCTCATGTACTCTTGGTCCACGGATGGTTGTTGCTCCTATTCAATGAAATACTCCATTGTCCTCATCTCTGTGAATTCCTCCAATATTCATTATGATTCATCACACTTCAAACATAATTCTACCCAATCATCCACTATCTTAGCTAGATATCCAACTATGTATTCAACATCGACAATCATTTGTTCCATTGACACAAGTTTCTTTTCATTCTCTATGTTAGGTTTCCCAACCATTACCCTACATTGTCCAAGTTCTCCCCCACAAGGCTGTCTGCTCTAGCTGTCCGCAAAAATCATCTGCAAGGAGGACATCTGCGTACCCCCTTCCTTCCTCCTTATGGTCGAAATCAAACATGGATTTTTTTGCTGATTAAATGGCCAAACTATTCACGTGAGGAATAAGTGTTTCCATTTACTTCCCCATGAAATCTTGTCCCAACACAACTTCGAAATTGTCCATAGGAACAATGGTGAAACTCGTCCTTTTTCACCAGTCACCAAGCTTCAACGATACATCTTTGGATACACCAACAACCCTCTCTACACCTGCGTTGACTATCTTGAAGGTTATATGAATTGGTTCAGGTTGTAGGCCAAACCTCCACACCATGTCCTCCCTTAATAAGTTTTGAGTCACCCCATTTTCAACCATAGCTGTCACTGACTTCCCATTGAGTTTGGCCTACACATAGTGAAGCTTTGTCTCATCTTTCTCTTGGTTTTCTATGGATTCACCTTCCATGACAATGTTCAATACCTATACGACCCAAATATATGGGTTGTATGCCTTCTCCAAAGCATTCAACTTTTGTTTCAAGGGACAATTCTTCGCATAGTGTTCCTTGGCACAAATCCAACACAAATTCGACTTATTTTCATTCATTGTGTCTGTTTTCTTGGCATTATCATCAATTACCTTGGATGTCTTTATCTTTCCCTTGTCCTTTCTCTTTCCCTTCCCTTATTGTTGCTTCTCACCTTGAGAATCCTCATTGTTCCAAGGACCCGTCTTGGGTTCACCCCTGAAGTCCAATAGTTTGTCCGCTGGGGTGATGGTTGTCGTAAGATTCTGCAAATTCTAGCATCACAAATCACTTTCTACCCATGGCTATAGACCATTCATGAAGTGGAAAAGTATGTATTCTTCCGACATTTATTTTATCTCCAACATGAGCCCTGTGAAATCCTTGATGTAGGCTTGGATCTCACCAACATTCCTGAGAGCCAACAACTAATTTCTTGCGATCCATGCTTAGTTTCCTGGACTAAATTGTGCCTTCAAGGATGCTTCATATCTTCCCAATTTTATATCTTCTCAACAGTTCTCCTAGATGCCAATTCCTCCACCCGGTTCCTCCACTAGATCTTAGCAGTCCCTCAAGAACATCACAACAACGTTTACATTAGCTTCATCACAACTTCCATTCAATTGCTCTAAGTACTTCTCAATGTCCCAATAGAAGTTTCCAAGCAACTTAGTTTCATGAGTATCATCATATGGCTTAGGTTCCTTTATCTTGATCCTCATTGGAATGATAATTGAACTCTATTGATTGTCCAAAGCTCATTTCAACAATGTGATGGTGTCATCTTGGTCCTTCGAATTTTGTGTGACTGAGTTAAGTGCATCCTCTACTGCCTTGAGTCTATCTTGAACGTCTTTGTTCAAGGTAATAGTGATCAAGTTCATGGTTTCCTGACACTCCCATATGTATTCATTAAAACCATGCTTCATCTTTCCTATCTTAGTATCCATCTGTTCAACATTCTCCCGATGCTGATACATTGCATCTGTCATCTAATCGACAATCCTCTCCAATATAACCAATCAATCCTTCATTTTTCCTATCTTGGGCTCCTTCTCAGTGTCACTACCATCTGCTTGCGACCAAACATGGATTCCCCCCCAATTATTTTCACTCTACTTGCAAGAGGTTTGTCCAAGGTCCTCAATAATTCTCCTCAAGACTTCACCAAAATTTTACGATTAACTCAACAAAGAGTTCTATGATGAACTCTATGATCAGGTATGCGACACTTCCTGTGGCAAGTTTTTCATTCATCCACCTTTCCCAAGTGTTTGGTCTTCTCAGGGTGTGCGCACAGGTATGTTCACAAGTCACAACTTTGTTTGCAACATGGTGCTTCACTTCCATCACAAACCAAACCAACTAAGTCTATGCCCAGACTATCTCTGCGATAGGTTGATCCACCTTACTGAACCTTCACCAAGCCTGTGCCCACACTGTATTTTCAACAATTGTGCCTCAACATCAATATTCCTACTGTAGTAATGGTGAAGAGCCAAATCTTCTCTGATAGCATTTGTCATGACCCCACATGACGTCTGTCCATATCTTGCTATCATACACCTCCTTAGGGCGTGTGACATTGTGAAGATTCTCACTTGGATTCTTGGAAACACCAAGGATACTTCGTTCATACCACACCTCTTTACCTAGAGCATACCCATCATTTGTTCTAGGCTACGGGAAAGTCACACTCCAACTCTATGCAACTCACTTGTATACTTAGACAATATTGTTAACAACTTAACAATTAGTCATTTAAGCATACATCCATGAACATGTGAAACAAAGAGAACACTTGAGAAACAAACGAGAGATACACATAGAAACAGTGCGAGAGGCACAAGAAGTGACTAACACATGACTAAGTCTTACTATTGTGAAATAGTTATAATATGAGCAATATTGGCTTAGTTTACAACTTGGGTGACTCACCTCACCTCACCAAGATACTCATACACATATTCATCCCACCAAGACTCTCTTTCACAATAGCTTTCACAACCCCTGTGGTGCACCCTAGATGTGTGCCCTTTTGCAGACTCACATCTTCTCTGTCACAGACTTCACCAAACTAACACAAAATTTGGTTCTGCCTCATAGAATGCCTCAAACAAACCTGTGTTCAGACTTCCCCAAACTCTCCTTGTGCGTCCCACTCTTGTCTACTTTTTTCCCATGTCTTTGCAACTCTACATTTTGTTATTCCTTGCCTCAAAACCTTACCTTAGTCGCTTGAATTTCCATCTATTCCTTCTTTCTCTTCTTTGGTTGTGAGCCCTTGTGCTCTTATATGGAATCCAAAAATCACCTTTGTGAATCATCACATCCTTTGGGTGTGTTGTGCCCCATTCATATACCAACACACCCAAATGAACCGACATTTCCCTTTGTGGACTGATGCACCCATGAACTTTTGCACTCATCAATCTTCATGTCCCTTTGGATTGACATGTCCCAACCTTGGGTGTGTTCCTCATGCCAACGTGCCCCAACCTCTTTGTTGTTCCCTTGCCTTGTGCATTTCTTCGAAATGGTGATGTGACTCTCCATGGGTGTGTTGATGGTGTCATCCAACCTCTTCAATGCTCCCATGCTACAAAGGGTAGGTGGGTCCACTCCTTGGGTACCACACATCACCATTGTGCACCCAAGGTGCTCCTACCCATGCCCACATGTCTTCGTTCATCCAACCAACTGTATGACCCTTGTGTTCTCCTGTCCAAATCATATCCAAGTCTTCCCAAGGAGTGCGCGTGATCAGTGGGTGTCAAGGGAGACCTTACACAAACCAATATAAATATTTATGGAATAGTTGGTATCTTGTAGAAATACAAATTAATTGATCAAGGAATTCTTATACTTTATGGTAAGATGATTTTCATTTGATGACCATGAAACCATAACATACACTTCATTCTTTCTAATTGTACCTCGTAAAGAATAAAGGATTTCTTGTAGTGAATGAAACAAGTGTTGCTCAAACTTCATTGAGATGAAAGAAAACATAATCGCTTTATTGGAGAGAGTGCCTAATGTGATATGCTTATAATATTAGCATATATATAAAATTGCACATAGAAGGGTTGGTTGCCTCAAATCCCTTCTTTAGCAATAGAAAAATATATTTTATAGGGGGATACATAATGGTCGAGTATAGGGATTTATATGCTTCGACCATATTAGCTATGTTTGGTACATGATTTTATTTTATTTTTTATTTTTTTTCTTGGCTAAGTGATCTTATTGGCATGATTTTTTTTGACATCGATCCTATGAAAGAGATTTCCATATCACTTTGGGAGTGAAATCATTGGATCCACCTCACCATATAGGACTAAATGAAATTGTACAAATGGAATGAGACCTCATAATCCAAAAGAGTGATATATGTCAAACATCATGAATGTCTTGTTCCGGAGGCACACTGAATCAACCCAACAATAAATAATCCAAACAAATTCCAATGGAAAAATCAAGGGACCTCTCTCATTTTTTCTACCATGATGGAGCATATAATAAAAGAGAAATGAAGAGAAATTGTTAAAAATCCATTAGATCTTAATGAACCCTGGATGCCTTGCATCTCAATCTTCATTTTTATCCAAAGGGATCAAATAGGAAAAAAAGACATTCTATTTCATGCTAGTAAAACCTAGAATCATTTTGAAATATGATATCTCGACAAGGCACGCACGAAGTTCATGACATTTCACAACAATTGTGAATAACTCGTTGTGCAATAGTGTTTACATGATAAAATTGTCTATTGAAAGTTGGATGCAATATACAATTGTGCTCATATACAACTTCAAGTTATGAATAGTGTTTAAGATTTTAGACACGTGATGTGTAATATGTAAAAATTGAAAGGTCAAAGTTCGAGTCACAATAAACACATCTATCGATGTCATGACTTTATATTCCCATAGAAATAAACACGATGAATATAATCCAAAGTCCTAAATAAATATTGGAATTGGGAGTCATGCCATCCTATTACCAAACCAACACGAAGGGATTCCTTCCTGCTACCAAACCCACAAAAATCCTTTTATAGTTCGGTTAGGGATTTGGAAAATAAAAATTCATTTAATTTCAAATAAAACAAATAAAAAATCAGATGAGCATATAATATTTATTGAGAAGAGTGAAAATATATGGATATCTTATACAAGGATGAGTATTATTTTTTCAATAAGCAAGAGAGAAAAGTGGGAAAGGACATTTATTATGATTACTTCATTTTTTGGTTTTAAAATTACTCATAGCATTAGTACGGTTAACTATGGTTTCCATCCACCATTCATAAGATGACAACTCATCATTTTTAACTCAAATAATGCCAAGTCATCTCCAGGGGATGATGTCACCTTCTTAATTGTGATTGGTTCTTATAAATTTGATTTTCATCACACATTTTTTGTTTTGAGGCCTATTTTAGACCTCAAAATTCCCCTAATGGAATACATTCATTTTTAGTAGGTTTTTCTTCTTGTTCTAGGGTTTCACTTTATAAATTGACGTGTTCTTATGATGACATTGATTATTTTATGTTTAGTATTTGAAATGAATAGTGGTAATGAGATGAGCATGCTTATTTTTGTTATTGTTTTTTGTTAGAATCATTGTCCTTAGTGATGGGCCTTCATGTGCCTATGATTCTTTGGATAAACTAGGCATGATGAAGGACAATTGTGTAAGACTCATTCCTTATGAACAATTAGGAGTCATTTATAAATGAACTGAAAAATTAACAAAATTAATAAACAACCTACATATCTCAGAATACAACAAAATATCAAACATTTCATTTCACCTCACCTATCTAATTACCTATGCTCATTCAAGTAGAACATATAGATAGTCTCTAATATTAATGTTCTCCATTAACTTCTCATGTTTAGAATGAGACAATAAGTATCTTACCTTTGATGAGTTCTTCCTCGACATTTTTTGTAGTTGGAGGTTTGTACCAATGACTATGTTTGTAAAGTGGTATACAAATTCATCTAGTCATAATATTGAAATATATAACCACCTTTCTTCCATGTTCTTTCATCCTCTCTCTTATATTCTCCTTTAATAACCATCGACCTTGTCAAAAATCGATTTCCTTTGGAGTTCCTTAGTGATACATTGAGGGCCTGATTTACCTCTAAGAAACATTCCAACCAATAGTTAGTACCCCATTCATTAACTTTTGAGGCAACCAATGCATATATGTGTCCTGTAAAAATGAGATGAGCATGCTTGAGTCCACTAAATTGATAAAGTGTACTGCATTCATGCTAGTTAATCAAAATTAATCTAATAATCACTAAACTTCATTGTAAAATATTTGAGACATGATCATAATGTGGTGAAATAGTTGATTGGTCCTCCTCCAACAAGGATAATTCAACAATTATAAATTGTTGAATGGGGAGTGATACATGATCCCATTTTTCAACCCAATGCATGGATTACAATCATCCCATTTACTAGTATTACATGGGCCAAATAAGTAAGCAAGTTTTCTCATCCATATTTCAATTATAACATTGTGTGAGGTTCGAATTGAATGAAATCCTTGAGTGAAACATACTATTTTTCATTCATATGTATGTGATTGATATACATTGACCACATCCCAAAAATATATTTGCATATGTCATTTCCTTGTCAATCACTATTCTTTCCTTCTTGTTCCCTCTAACATTATTGAAGAACGCCATTCAACAATAGATTTTGCATCTCAAATGAGGAAATTTGTTATAAATTTCAATTCTTGCCTTCATAACATAGATTTGATGAACACACTAGGTTTGTCCTGCTCTCCCTTCTTGTTCCTAGTCTCGAAATAGTTCCAAATATGTCATGCCTTGTATTTTTTGTGCAACATAAATAACCATTTAAACACACCAACATTTTGAATTGTCTCATATAATCATCTAACCAAATCCAATGTCGATCCATCTGTATATTATTCTCCTTTAAGTTATTGTAAAACAACTAAAAGAAATGTTGCACATAAGCCAATTCATGGCAACTATCGTCGGTAAAGTAGAAGTGCAACTCCTTCAATATAACCCTTTTTTTTTAGTTTCTACCTGACCCATGCCTATATGTTATATGGACTATTAGGATGAACTTCTCTGAGTGTTAATATTGGATTTGAATCTCATTTTGTTGCTGAAGGGCGCAGTTCTCAACAAATCAACCACTTATAATATAGTACCAATGGGAATAGTATATTTGCATATTCTAAAATGATCATCCTTCCATCGAGCCACATGGACATGTTGAACATATTATTGGGTCTTTTAAATAAATCCTTGATGAATTCACATACTCACACTTGGTGGGACAATGATAAATAAATATATAAGTTCACGATTACAATATTTCCTTCACAACATTTCAAAGTGAAATTTGAAAGAAAACAAATCATTTAAGTACACATTACTAACCTCAGACATCACTAGAGATATATTTTTTTGTCAATTTTCACAGGCAACTCTATGTGACTAATTTTCGGATCTGGAAATTGCTTCCTAGTGAACTAACAATAAAACCATATTTGTTATCACCGAACAATTTTACACTAAAAATTATTGACTGAAAACATATGCAACATAAAAAACAAGATTAGAGATGAATATTCAACACATATACAAGACACAAATTTATGTTCTGTCACCTTGTTAATTCTAAGGGAAAATCCAACCCTCCTAATCAATACAAATCCACCAAAAATACGAGGAAAACCTTTTTCTCCAATAAGCATACAAATCAGAAAACCAAACCTCAACAAATCCATGGAAATTTCCTCTTCCCAAAATTTTTCTACAAATCACCTGTACGACTTGTTGACGTAACCTATCATCCGGTACGGACCTGCTTCTGCCCAAAAAAATCTTTATGTGATTCACATTACTGCAACTCACGTACATACATGATTGTGCCCACTGCAACCCGCGTATACACGATTCCCCTTCTTGCAACCTGTGTACATACACTACTTTTCTCTTTGCAACCCACGTATATACATGATTCACCCCACTACAATCCACGTAAAAGTACATAAAACTTACAAGGAAACTTCCGTACAATTTTCTCTCTATGAATTCCTCTCTCCTAGGCCATATTTTCCATTCTTGCATAATTTCCCTTTGCTGAAATCACCAAGCCTCCTAGCACAATTTCTTACTCACTTATGCTAACTTTATCCTTTCACAATGAAAAAATGTCACAATGACTTCTCTCCTCTATATACAAGTCCAATGAGTGAGTTTAGGCAACCCTTCTAAACTCAACAATTAATTATAATATTTTAATCCTCTTTGTGATTGTGGCACTCCCACACAAGACCACAAAGTCCACCAACTTTCCCAAGAGGCCCTAGCCTCATTTCTAGGTTGATTTCACTGAAAGAAAGGATAATCTAGTGCCAACGAAGATTCCCACATGCTTGATACCTTGGCCTCTTGTGGGAATACCTCTTGAAGATATAATAAACAACACTCCCTCTTAGAGAGGGATTTATCCCATCCACCATCATCTGGATGTACCTCTGTCTCCCACATTGGGAGTGACTCTGTCTCCTCTACCACAATTATACTCCGATCCTCTTGAATGGATGCTCCCTCTGTCACCGAATAAAATCATGGTATCTCGTCTTCTTGAATGGCTACATCCTCAGTCACTGAAGAAACTCCTACTGTCCAATATGCCTCACTGGATGTTCTTTCTGTGACTAAAGCAAATCCTACTCCCTAGTATTCATGAATGGATTCCTCCTCTATCACTGTAGGAAGACCCGTTGAAACAAATGGATCCTCCATGGAAGTCTTACATTCCCTAGAGGATTCCTTCCCATGAAACTCCTACCTAGCCTCCTCAACCCATGACATGTGTATGCCAGTTCTGGAATATATATCTCTCCCACCTGAACCTAAGGGGTAATTCCCTATGAATGGATGACTCTCCCTTTGATCCCACTAACTCCCATTGATATCAGGCTCCCTTCATATACTCCCTCTGAAATTTGACTCCTTCTGAGTCTATTGACTCCCTTTGAAACCTGACTCCCTCTGAGTCTGTACAATCCCCGGAGCCATTTTCTCCCTCTGAACCTGCTAACCTCCTTTGAAGTATAATCTCCTCTTAAATTTCTCGGAGGTTTCTCCTTCGTACTGGATATTGAGGGCTGAATCCCTGTGAAATATATCTCCCTCTGAGATGGCACTACTGGTGGGGCTACTTGCCTCATTATTGGTGGAGCTACCTACTCCCTCTAAACCTGTTCTACTGGTGGTACCACCTGCCTCACCACTGGTGGAGCTACCCATTCCCTATGAACATATGCTATTGGTGGGTCCACCTGCCTCACCATCAGTGGAGATATCCATTCCCTCTGATCCTATGCTACTGGTGGGACCACTTGCCTCACCAGTGGTGGAGATAACTCCTCCTTCTCATCTATCTCTCTATTTCTACTAGTCATAACATGCATAGGATGGCCCCTCATCCTATATAGGTTTTCCTCCCTAACTCCAAGAACCACCACTGATCTGAACCTAGATCGCCTAGGCATAAACAACACCTATACATCTTGAAATAATATATGGTATCCTTTCTTCGCAATCTCTTAGACTGAGAGAAAAATCCTCTTGAGTTATGAAACCCATAACACATTAAACACCCTCAACACCTCACCTGACTTTAGTCTGAACAATACCATACCATATTCTCGTACTGCATGCTTGGTTCCCATACTAAGCTCCACACACAAGTCTGATCCGATATTTGCAAAGCTATCACATAACTCTCATGCACCTGTGATATGAAAAGATGCTCCACTATCCACCAACCAAGTCCCCCTGCAGGAGACTGTACCTGAAATGGTGGATACCAACAAGATCTCCCTCTGGAACCTGTCTGCAACCTCATCAACCTTAGCTGCTGATGCTTACTTCCTTCTTCCCCTTCCCCTCTGGTGTGGACATTGTGAATCATAGTTCCCAAAGTCATGACACTTAAAACATTTGATCTTACTAATATCATTCCTTTGTCTCGGCTCTCAAGATGATTCTCTCTCGGGAGAAACCCTTCTCCTAGGAGAACCTCTTTTTCCTAGAGAACCTCTTCTTCCCTTCCTAGTCCGGGATGCAGGGGATTGGTTCTCATCACTGCTACTCTTCACCATACCATCCCTATCATCCCTAGACACCAAACGGGTCTCCTCTTGGATGCAATCAGTCCATAGTCTATCAAATTCTGGTAACTTGTCTCGTGCAAAAATCACTTGCACAAATTTTTCCCAAGACTTGGGAAGACATCTCAATGCTAATTTCACCAACTCAACATCCTGCACTGTCTCTCCAATACCTGCAAGCTGATATCATATCTGAGTGATCTTCATAAGGTATCAGACAACTATGTCCTCACTGGTCATCCTGACAATTTTAAGTTGGTGCTTCAAATGTAGCATCCTACCTATATTATTTTTTTGGTACAAACCCTCCAAAGCATCATACATCTCCTTGGAAGATGTCTTCTCAACAATGTGAGGAATCAAGTGATCCTTCACAGATTCAAGAAATAATCGCTTGGCCTTCACTTCCTTCTTCTTGTGAGCTTCCAATTCCCGTGGATTGGTAGGATATACAACCACACTCTCAACATAATCCTTGAGGTCATTCTCTTCCAACAAAAAGAGAACCCTTGCCTTCCAAGCCCAAAATTTGGTCTCCCCTTCCAACATGTCCTCAAGTTTTAATGTGCTCACCATTTTGACTTTCTTGGAACAAGAACAAGAACAAGAAGAAAACTCTTCCAATGTTGTAGCCAAAATGTGTTTCAAGATGATCCCCTTCTCTTCAAATCCCAAGCTCTGATCCCATGTCAATTTTCACATGCAACTCTATTTGACTAATTTTCAAATCTAAAAATTGCTTCGTAGTGAACTAGTAATAAAACCCTGGCTGTTATCACTGAAAAATTTTACACTAAAAATGATTGACTGAAAACATATGTAGCAGAAACAACAAGGTCAAAGATGAATCCTCAACACATATATGGGACACAAATATTTTTTCTATAACCTTGTTAATTCCGAGGGAAAATCCATCCCTCCCAACCAATACAAATCCACCAAAAATTTGAGGACAACCTTGTCCTCCAATAAACAAAGAAATCATAAAACTAAAAAATCAACAAATCCCTAGAAATTTCCTCTGCCCACAAATATACTGCAAACCACCTATATGACCTATTGACGTCACCTGTTATCCTGTACGGACCTTCTCCTACCCAAAACACTTTGTACATGATTCACCTTACTGCAACATGAATACATTGCATGATTGTTCCCACTAAACTCGCATATACATGATTCACCTTCCCACAACTCGCATGCATATTCTATTGTTCTCTTTGCAACCCACACATATACACAATTCATCCCACTGTAATCAGTGTACAAGTACAAAAAACTTGTATGGACAGCTCTGTACAATTCGCTCTCTGCGACTTCCTCTCTCCTAGGCTAGATTTTCCACCCTTGTAGAATTTCCCTTTGTTGAAATCTCCAAGCCTCCTAGCACAAGTGCTTACTCACTTATGCTAAATCCATCCTTTCACAATGAGAAAATTCCACAATGAATTCTCTTCTTTATATACAATTCCAATGAGTGAGTTTATGAACCCCTTCTAAACTGAACAATTAATTAAAATATTTTAATTCTCTTTGTGGGTGTGGCATCCCCACACAAGTCCAAAAATCCCACCAACTTTCTCATGAGGCCCTAGCCTTAGTTTTAGGCCAATTTCACTGAAAAAAAAGGATAATCTAGTGCCAACGAAGATTCCCACATGCCTGACACCTTGGCCTCTTATTGGAATATCTCCCGAAGCTACAATAAACAACATGTTTTCTTTCATTCCCTCCCCCAATATCATACAATTCAACCTCCTTCCTCCCTAATTCATATTCATCGCTCAAATGCATGTGCACTTTCTTAGTGATTCCATTCCACTTCACTTGGGGCATGTCCCATCTAAACAATCTTTCTGATAATATGTAGAACCCTGTAACATTATACACAAGATGCTATGAATAAAATTTATAAATGATGTTGGGAGTAATATAGTTGAGGATTCTTACACAAGGGTGTTATGTAAAATATGACATACATGTGTGTGTGTGCGTGAGAGAGAGAGAGAGAGAGCGAGAGAGAGTGAGAGAGCGAGAGAATAATAACCATATTCAATGTAGCATCTATAACAACATGTGTTACATGTTGTGTTTATTCAAACATATGAAGGCTTTCATTTCTTGAAAGATCTTTGGTCCAAGTTAAGTGCATTGTGCTCATTTTTTAATATCTCATATAATTTTGTTTATGTCATGTCAATAAAGTGTTTAATGTACAGTTAAGGGTACCTATAACCCCTTAGTTTTAATACATCCTTTTTGTTGGAAGAAGGCCTAGTGTTCTCATGCCAAATTTTTTGTACTAGTCCCTTAACTACTCCTATTAATTTCATGGTAGAATGAGGTAGCCTATTAGTGAAGGCCTAACAATTTGTTTGGCCTACTATGTTGAGTCTATCTTGTCTAATATAATACTTTTGAAGCGGTTTCAAATTAAATTAAATTAAATCATATGCTTGTTTGAACAAATGGTGTTTTCTTATGATCTTGCTAACAATTGATTGTGACAATACACGTAAGGATACATTACGGTATTTTGAACGAGATTTCTTACCAATTTAATGAAAAATATCATGAGGATTCTAACAATATGATTACTTGTTTCTTATCTTTTAACTATTTTGATTCTTAAACCTATCCTAACAACAATCAAAATCCTATATTTTAACAAAGATATAAATAGTTGACATTTAGCTACATTAGATTTTGATTCAAAATATTCTTTAATAATTTTGTATGACTAATAATGAATAGTTAAATTAGATAAGTTACCTTTAAGGGGGTCATACCATTTTTCTCTTTCTCGCCGATGCCCAAAACCCTAACTCTATGTTTTCCCATGCCCGTCCTCACCTTTGACCAGGTCCCCTCCACCGCTATCCTCTAGTTGCATACCTTCATGGCCACTACTAAGGGAGGAGCCATGAGCTCCTCCCTTTCCTACAAATAAGCCTTAAATCACCCCCCCAGGATTTCTCCGGACCACGCATCAGAAATTCCTCTTGAACATGAACCCGTCCAAGAAAACCAGCCTGATCCAAACACAACTGAATGTTCAATTCCTGTGAAGCCATCCATGACCCTTCCCACCCTAGAATCCATCATAACCAACACCTGCATACCTAAATCAGAGAACCGACCAAGGATCAAGCTTGCACCAGCTCGTATCAATGCCAAAATCGAACACATGATAACTTGTGTGCTCATTGGAAAATTCATAGGAATATGGTCGACATAATGCACGCTTCTCAATTGGATTGCGGAAAATGGAAACCCAAAGCCCACTTTGACATCCAATTGGGCTCAAAAGGATTCTTTACCATCATCTTCACGTGGATGGATGATAGAGATCGAATTCTAGAAGGAGGCCCCTACTTCTTCAACTCAATAGGCTTATACCTTCGGAGCTTGACATAATGCTTCAATCCAGACAAAGAAGACTTCACCTGGGCACCCGTGTGGATCAGGATCTATTCGCTACCTTAGGACTACTGGGATGATGAAACCCTCAAATACATTGGTAACACTTTGGGAAACTTCAACAAAATAACAGAGCAAACTAAAACCAATAAGTACACTTCCTATGCCAGGATCTGCTTCTACATACACATTGCCAAAGCTTTGCCAGACTCTATTTGTCTCATGCATGAAGAGATGGAATGAATCCAAACCTTGGACTATGATCATGTTCCTTTTAGATGTCGTAAATTCCATGAACATGGGCACCTCTTCAGAGAATTCCCTCAGAATAAGAAAACTACATCTCTCAAAGATGCAACACTCTCGGATGAAGAAGAATTTCAAACAATCCCCACCCAGCGAAGAAACACTCGGAAACCTCACACTACAACCAAATCCAAAGAACTATGGACAAGCAATAGTTTTCAAGTCCTGGCCCAACAATCTCCTAGGGAATATCACACTGAAGAAGACATCCAACCGACCCCCAAAAAGAAGCACCAGGGACCCATGCAAAACCAGGAAAGCACTCCCACCTTAGACCCCTCACCCACTTTGATAAATCCCATGCCTAATCCATCCTCAATGTTTCCCACAGAGAACCTCATCTGCTCCACCAGTTAGGACCTTGATACGCTAATGGATTAAGACATGGGAGATCTATATATGGGCAAGTTAGATGTCCTAGGACTGGAATATGCATGCAAAAAAAACTCCTTCCACACGATAACTCCAAAGCATATCCACCTCCTCAAAGAATTCCTCCACAAAGTCAAACTATGAGGTCAGTTGGGGATACAAAACAACCCACCAACGGATCTGAAAAAGATGGTCAAATATATCAAGAAGTGTGGGCGCAAAACAGACCTCCAATGCATTACTTCATTGGGTTCCAGGTTAGTGGAGTCAGGGCAATATTCCTAGCTAACTGATTTCTTTTCGTACAATACTTAAGGTTCCAAATGAAAGCCATATTTTGAAATGTTAGGGGCTTAAATGGTCTCAACAAATACATAATTCTCTGAAGGAAAATCCACCAAGAAAAACCCACAATCCTCATGATTCATGAAACAAAAAGCACTAGCGAAACTCTCCATACCTTTATTTCTCGTCTCTGGAGAAATAGAAACTCCATTGCAGTGGATGCGGCCATGGTCTTAGGAGGACTTGCAATACCTTGGAATCCTACAACTATCACTCTTAATGATTTCACCACCACCAGAAACTCCATCTCAGCTTCCTACAACCTCATTGGCACAAAAACACATGGATTCATCACTATTGTTTATGGGCCTCAATCCGTTGATCAAAAAACCAATCTTCTAAATTTTATGGACTGGTACAAGAAAGAACAACCCAGTCAGAATTGGATCCTCAACTGTGACTTCAAACACATCACCAATCTTTAGGAAAAAAAAGGAGGGTGCCACACTCTCACGCAGGAGGAAAACAACTTTAAAAACTTCATTGAGAATAATGAACTAGTAGATTTAGAACCCACCAATGGAATCTACACTTGGAATAACCAACGCGGAGGCATATATCATATCACCTCACTTCTCGATAGTTTTCTAGTCTCTGAAGACATTGCAATGGCTAGGGATGATATTTCCTCCTCCATCCTCCCTTCCTCAGGCTCCAACCATTGGCCTATTTGCCTTCACTGGCACCAAAAAGACAAGGACCGATACCACCCCTTCAGATTCAATTTTTTTTGGTTATCCAACCCTAAATTCAAACCCATAATCTAGCATTGGTGGTTGACCACCCACCCCCATGGCCGCACTAAAATGTACATATTCCATAAAAAAATGAAAGGGATAAAGCAACATCTAAAGGAGTGGAATAAAACGACCTTTGGGAACATCTTCTTGGCCAAAACCACTCTAGAAAAGGACATGGAGTCCCTTCAACAATAGATCATCCTTGAAGGTTACTCGATCGCTCTCTCACATAGAGAAACAAAGCTTTAGTACCAAATTGAAGAAATATGTAAGAAAGAAGAAATGCTATGGAAACAAAAAACCAGAATATCCTGGATGAAAGAGGGCAAACACAATACTTATTTCTTTCATCGGTCTACTCTCAAGCACATAATGCACAACAAAACCTCCTACCTTAAAACCTAATACAAAACTAGGCTTTAAAACCATAAGGAGACTGAGACAAAACTGGTCTCCTAATACACTGATCTTCTCACAGAGGAAACTTGCTCCAAGGGGAACGCCATCCACAGGGTTACCTCCCACATCCCCAGTATAGTCATCGATCAACACAAGGTTTCCCTAATGTGCCTAATCAATCTTCAAGAGGTGGAATTTGATTTCATACAAATGAAAGAAGATATAGCCCCTAGACCAGATGGTTTCACAATCAAATTCTTCCATTCCTGTTGGGATATACTCAATCTGGATGTTCTCGACATTGTGGAGGAATTGGGAAACCATCAGTGGGTCCTCCCTGCTCTCAACGCCACCTTCCTCACCTTGATCCCCAACTAGAAAAATGTTTCAGTCCCAAGTAAGTATCGACCCATAGCTCTCTGCAATGTTATCTATAAAATAATTACTAAAGTCATAGCCAATAAGTTAAAGCCTCTTCTTCCCTTGCTATCTCTCCTGAGCAAACAAGCTATGTTGAGTGAATGCATATTTTTGATGGAATCATTCTCACCCATGAGGTCATTCACTCCATAAAATCCACCAAGACATCGAGCAAGTTACTAAAATTATACCTATCCAAAGCCTTTGATCACCTCATCTAGGAGTACATTGGGAAGACCCTCCTGGCCTTTGGCTTCAGTCAAGACTGGGTTTGTTGGATCCTCTCCCTCCTCTCTTTCACCTTCTTTTTAGTTCTTGTCAATGCCTCCTCCTCTCCCACCTTCCTCCCATCCTATGGAATTTGATAGGGAGATCCACTCTCTTCTTTTCTCTTTATCGTCATGGATGAAGGATTAAGTCGAATGTTAAAAAATTCCACCACAAACGACTCTTTTAAAGGCTTGAAGCTCCACAACAGTCAACCTTTGACTCACCAAAAAATTGTGGATGACAACCTTCTACTATCCCACCCCTCTATCCAAGAATCCCGCACCCTCAAACTCCTTCTTAACACCTTCTCAGAGGCCTCAGGAACCACTATAAATTTGGACAAATCCCTCATCTTCTTCTTCAACATGCCCCCCCTCACTCAAAGATCCATCTCTCGAACCCTGGGTTTTGATTCCTCCTCTCTCCCCTCCAAATACCTAAGCGCTCCACTAATCGCCTTAGCCATCAAGCACTCTAGTTGGAAGGAACTCATAGACAAATTAACTCAACGAATTTCCTCTTGGACTTTTAGAACTCTCAATCTTTCAGGGTGCCTCGTTCTCCTTAAATATACTATGTGGACAATGTCGTTGTATCTCCTCCTTGTTCTCTCTTCCCCCAAATGGGTGCTCAAATCCATTTGGAAAATACAAAACACCTTTCTTTGGAGTGGGAACAATAACACTCACAAATGGGACACCATCGACTTACCAAAGAATATGGGTGGCCTCAGCCTCAGGGACCCTACGAAAAGCAATGAAACTCTCAGTGCTAAAACCTGGTGGATTTGGATATCCAACATCTCCACTCCTTGGGCGCAGCTCTGGCACATTAAATATGCTCCAAACTGGGACCCTCACAACCTGGTTTTCTTCAATCCTACCACTCAAGGATCTCTCATTTGGAACTCGAAAAAACGACAATGCCACCTCATCCAACAACACAATTTTTGGGAAATAAAAAATGGGGCCCTAGAAAAATTCTGGTCTGACTCTTGGAAATAAATTCCAAGATTGAAAAGGAATCATAATCTTCCACCTCAAGGAAACTCTAAGGTCAAAGACTAATGGCACACCATAGATACAGAACACTTCATGCATTGGTTACTGCTCCACACTTCTCTTCTTCATTTGCAGCCAAAAACCAGAACACAAATCCCGCAATTTGTCAGTCCTCAGAAAATCAAAATCAATCAAGACAATGACAAGCTTAGATGGGGTTACATGCCAAGAGGGAGATTCACCTTTAAATAATCCTACCAACTTCTCATTCCTCCCATTCTTGATCCTTCAGACCCAGGATGGGACAAACTCTGGGCTCTAAGTACTTGGTCAAAGATCTCAATCTTTCTTTGGCAGGTCCTTCATAGGCGCATCCTCTGGACCCTCGAGATGTGTTCTCTCCAACAACAATGAAGAATCCATATATCATCTACTCAACAATTGTAACTTCTCCATCAATTTATGGGATAAAGCAGCGATACTCTACAAAATTTCTGATCAAATCCATGGAAAAATCACTCATATTCTAAAAAAATGGGCTGATAATCCTTATCAAAACCCAATTCTCAACCTCCTTTGGCAGTTGATCTTAGGATTCCTAGTTTGGAACATATGGAAAGAGTGCAACTGATGCATTTTTGAAGAAAACTATTCTTCTGAACACTCCCTTTGGACCATCTACAAAAAGCAATTGTTAGAGATAGTCTTTATCCACTGTTGGCCTGACCTTGACTTCAAATCTCAAAAAAATGAGGCACTACTCCTTCAGTGATGGAACATCCACCCTGACATTCATAGGACCATCCCCTCTTCGGCAGACCCCCACATGAGGGCCCTTCTTAGTCCAGATCATTGGTTTCCCCCTCCTATTGGTTTCCTCAAACTCAATTTCGACGGTGCCTCAAAAGGTAAACCTGGACCCGCGAGATTTGGAGGTGTTTTCATTAATAACATGGGGGAAATTGTCCGTATTTATTACGGGAACATAGGGCACAACAATAACAATGAAACATAGATTTTGGGTCTCCTCCATGGTCTCGGAATTTCTAGGCAATGATCTCTTTTCCCTCTCTTAATTGAAGGTGACTCTCATCTTATTATCTCTCTAGCTATACACATGCAAAATGGCTCTCAAATATCAAAATTCTCTCCCAGCTGGCGCTTGGACCAGGGCCTTCAATATATTTCTTAGCTCCTGGATCTCAGGGACTCCATCTCCTTCCTCCACGTCTGACACAAGGATAACTCTCTGACAGACAGAATATCCAATGAAATATTCAAGGACAATGTTGACCTCCATGAACTTATCACAAAGGAGCTCACCAGTCACTCCTTCGGGCAGGTCTGTATCGACATGGCAGTCAAGGAATACACTACCCCGGATGCAGGTGACCACATGGTGGCCTCTACTTCCTTTCATGTCATGTTCCACAATGACTGGATGTGTGGCACCTCACCCACCCCTCATGCTCCTTAATGTAGCACGTTCAGAACCGGCAGGTTCAGAACCAATCCGTTCAGAANCATCGGACGTGACCTTGCTCCATCCTCGTGCTCTTCCCTCTACCACCTGTGTTCAATCCCCTCATTCTCACCTTGCCTCACTTGAAAATGAGCTCTCAGTGCTCCTTAGACGACGTCCCTCTGTTCTTAGTGCAAGGTGATGTCTTATCTCTGTGCCCATATTTCCCAATTTCTCGCCCATGCCTCCTCTCTAGCACGCCACCCCCACCCTAGGGTGAAGTGGTCATGGTAGGCACACCTCCACAACTCCTCACCTGCCCTTCCTGGCCAACTAGGATGAATTTGATCGCTCTTTTTCGGGCTCCTTACGAAAATTTCTTGACAAATTCGAAGACGAGATCTCTATCTCCCTCCCATGATCTTGTCGCACATCCAAGCATTGATGAAGCTACTGGGTGGTCAAAAATATTCTCACTCGGGCCCTCCTCAGCCTCCCCGGTGTATTTTTCCTATCCCTTATAGTTCACCCCACTCACCCCAATCCCCCAAAACTTACCCTCCCCCCTTTGCACTGGCCTCCCCCAACACTTGTCCTCCTCCCTCTGTGGCCCATCCCACCTCCTCGACATATCTAGAGACACATAGAATCAGTGCTAAGGAGACTCCTCTAGGCATGAGTGGCATGTTGATGGCTCCAGACACACACAACTCGGTGAAAATGATGGCTCCATGCACAAAAATAACGTTGAATGCCCCAGGCATGCAAAACTCCCTCAAGGTTCCCGACATCAAAACAACAGGCCTACCAGTCAAGCACCCATCCTCAAACAACTCCAACTCAGCTAGCGACAGTGACAATGACTTTGGTGGTTGTCCAATCATCGAAGAAACTCCTATGCATGGCCCCCATTATTGATGTTTAGGCCTTTGCACCATTTTTAATTTTTTTCACAGGGTTTTTTAGATTTTTTTAAGCTTCACTGGTTTCCGAAAAAAGACACATGAACCACTAAAACTCAGTTTTTTTGGGGTATGCCTGGTTTCCCATTAAGGGCAGGCAAAATTCCAGATTGGTTTCCCACTAAGTGATCCAAATTATTTTCGACATGAAATGAGAGAAGAGATATAATAAAGAAATGTACAGAGATATATTAGATATCCAATATTATAACATAAATGTGTCAGAGATGCAACCATAAAAATAGAGATACAGTAATACACAATTTTCTATTAATGAGCGAAAATGTACAAAGACTGTAAAATACAAAGTGAAAGACTCGCTAGAGTGCTGGAAGATTATCTCTGAGAAGAGATGTGACAGATACTCGCATCTATGAAAATATCATTTTACAATGAGGCTCAAAAGGTATTTTTTATCATAAAGAAAATCCGAAAACCTAATCCCGGAAGATGAAAAGCCAACAGTTTTGTGGACCCCGTTTTGGGTAGTTTGGTGTATCAACTTCCCGGGGGCGTAACTTTGGAATACAATCTCCGTTTGGGGCCCACGATAGCTCGTTGGAAAGGTATCATTGAGGAGATTCATTTTGGGGGATCAATTAGAGCCTTTGGCTATAATTTAGAATCTCTATCCTGAAAAACCTTCATTTATGCCCTCAAAATGGCCCCGAAAGTTAAAAACTGCTAAAAATAGTAAATTGCCAAAATTGCCAAAAAACTATTTTGAGCGAGTTGGAAAAGGTGGGTGGCCACTGATATCCAGCTAGACCAATCCTCCCTCAGGAAGCAATGGTATCCATTGTGTTGAGTTCTCGAGGGAGAGGGAAAATAGTTTGTTGAATCTGCATCTTGATGAGTTGCTTGCCTTATTGGAGAAGTTGCACTGCTTAGATTTTTGAAGGTTTTCAGGAACCTATGGCTAGAAGGGTTGGACCATTTTAACCAGTCTGGATACATGAGATGTATGTGTGCAGAAGTAATCTTTTCACTTTTCTACAGTCTTGTCGAACTGCTTCTGTTGGATAGAAGGTGCTTGGGCCAAGGCTGTAGTGGTTGCAGTATCCTTCTGTTCACCTTTTGAACAAATTGTGAAGAAGCTAACTTTTGTAGTATGAGATACTACCTTGCGACATTTTTTAGGTGGGACAGTAGTCAGAACCACCTCTGGTATCCTGTAGAGATAACCCCCTAGAGTAACGATGACACTACGGGGTCAAGACTCATAGATAGCATGGTGCTTCCACATATATGGCTGCCCCAAGGGAACATTACAGACATCCAGCGAGGAAAAATCACATAATACCTCATCCTTGAAGGTATGGATGTCATATGACAATCGACACTGCTGGCTGACACAAAGATCTCATCCCTGGTGAAGCTACCCATTGTTGTATGGTTGTGGGTGTGTTGTTGTCGACAATCCCAGTTGTTTGATGACCTCTGCTGAGATGAGGTTCTTCTGGATTCCACTATAAACAATAAAATGAAACAGAGTCCCCTTCACCCACATCTGTGAATGAAAAAGGCACTCCCCCTTTTCAGGATCTATTGGTTATTCTGGTTGAATTGTTGCGGTCGCGACAATAGCAGTGGGGTCTGCATCGATGATCTGTCTTCTATCAGTATTTTCTGAATTAGATTTTGAATTAGGGTTTAGATGCTTGTCTTTTATTTCATCCACCAATGACTGTTTTGATTGACATTCATCTTTGTTTTTCCATGGGATTTTGTGGAAATAACACCATTTTCCGGTGTCCTTCTTCGTCTTGCCGTGACCCTTATTTTCCCGTGGCTTGGACTGGTTTTTGGGAGATTTTTTGCTAGGGCCGTCTTTATCATACTTTGGTTGTTGCGGATTTGCAGACCCAAACTCCCATTTGTTTTGGTGCTTAAATTTCTTCTCTATTTTAACAACATATCGATAAGCAACACCGAGTGATGAGATGTCTAGAAAAACCATTTCAGTTTGGATGTATCTGTGTAGAGCCCCACGGTATTTTAGAACCAAATATTGTTTGGAGTATTTGATGCCTAGCTTGGTGCCCAAGGTATGGAAGGTATTGGTGAACTCCTTAACTTCTTGGCCCCTCTCTTGCCGCAGTGTGGTCCAACTCATATACTGGTCCTCATAGTTGCCAACAAGGTAATATTGTTCCTTTATTGCGCCCACAAAAAAATCCCAAGTGGGATCAATCCCATATATTCCAAACTCTTCTGTGGAACTTTGCTCCCAATAAGTTTCCCACCAATGTTTGACATGGTGAAGAGATTTAAGAAGTGCGAAGGTGATCTTTTCCCTATCGAAAAAATGGTGAACAGAGAAAAAACCTTCTAGAAGATTTAACCATTTGTCTAGGGCATCCACATCTATCTGACCTTCAAATACCGAAATATCAAAATTAACATGTACCTTGAAAGGAGTGGTGCTTCCAAAGTGGTTGTTTGATGAAGATGCATCTTTTGCTATCGGAAGGATTTGAAAGATGTGGGAAAAATTCTCCATCCTTTCGTCCCTCTGTCGTGTGAGAGCTTTCTCAAGCACTATATTGATATAATAGTTTGCTCCATTGTTTTTCTTTTCTTCGGTAATGGAGGGTTTATTGGGCATGCGATAGAGATTTTCTTTAAGAGAGACAAGCTCGAGACCCAACTTGCTATACTCAGACCTCGTTGGGGATATGCACTGAAAACAAATTGAGCAAGAGCAGCATGCTCTGATACCACTGATCCAGATTATTTTTGGAACGAAATGAGAGTGGAGATATAATAAAGAAATGTACAGAGATATCTCATATATCCAATATTATAATAGAAATGTATCAGAGATGCAACCATAAACAAAGATATACAATAATACACATTTTTCTATTAATGAGTGAAAATGTACAAAGACTGTAAAATATAGAGTGAAAGACTCGCTAGAATGGTGGCAGCTTATCTCTGAGAAGAGATGTGATGGATACTCACATATGTGAGAACATAATTTTACAATGAGCATACAAAGGCCTCTTTTATCATAAATAAAAACCAAAGCCCTAGCCTCGGAAGATGAAAATTCAACAGTTTTGTGGACCCCGTTTTCGGTAGTTGGTGTATCAACTTCTCGGGGTGTAACTTTGGCATACGATCTTCGTTTGGGGCACACGATAGCTCATTGGAAAGGTATATTCAAGGAGATTCATTTTGGGGGATCAATCAAAGCCTTTTGATATCATTGAGAATCTCTATCCCGAAAAACCTTCATTTAGGCCCTCAAAATGGCCCCGGAAGTTAAAAACTACTAAAAATAGTAAATTGGCAAAATTGCCAGAAAACTGTTTTGAGCGAGTTGGAAAATGTGGGTGGCCACCGATATACACCTATATCACTAAGGTTAGGCCCTTTTTTTTTCACTCTCAAATACAATATCTATATTTTACTGTGTTTTAATAGAATAGACATCGAACTTACAAAAAAAAAGTTACCTTTAAGGAGTGCTAGAACACTTTCATGCACCAAAATGCGTTTAGGAACTCCTTGGTGCATGCTACTTAGTATAGTTAATGATGATGGACCTATATTCTATAACTCTTGACCTCACTATTGAGGAATTAGAAACATAGGAGTTATAATACCTTCAATAACTTGTGGCTCAAATTTAGGAGAAGAGTGGACATGATCATGGGTAGTTTTAGGAATGTTTAAATGTTAAAAAATAGGTTGCATAACAAGAAATTATTCACCATAATGTTGTGCAATAATTTATTATCTAATTTCATCCATAGGATAATTAACTCTAAGAAAATACATCATCATTTGCTCATCCAAAACAACTTGTCTTGATGAAATAGTCATTGGAGGTTCACTAGATGTCGAAACTAGATTGACCTCTACTTAAATCATGTTCTTTTCTTGTGGTGATGAAGGAGAAAAAAAAATGTCATTTGTTGTTCTAGAATTTAGACTGGCATTTTCTAAAAGCCTAGGTTTTTCCATACCTAACCTTTCCTTTTCTCTTCCTTCATTGACCTTTTCACTAGGCTGCACTTTCCTTGAAGAATTTATTAATAAATTATGTATGTTCTCCATGTTCACATGGATTGACAGGAAGAGATAAACACATATTTTCCTTCTAATCATACAAAAATCATAAAAAATGTATGCAACATTTTTTTTTCATAGAAGATGTTAGATAACCTACAAACAAGAGATTATTTTTTGGAGAGTTTGAGGTGGGGTTTCGTGGATTTTTTTATTTTATCTAGTAGGAATGCACACATTATTTAGAACACGTGCATGTTAATAATGCACACATGTTCTAAAGTGTGTGTACGCTCTTTTTACAATATATAAAAAACTATAAAAGCTACCATATTTTCACCTCTAAAATATCAACCTTATTTTACCACTTAATACTATAAACTACCATATTTATATCTAGCACTTAGGTCCTTTATGCAACCTAAAGTGACTAAAGTTACCAATCTGAAACCCTCAATAGGTTATGTGTGGTAGTTTGAGGCATCATGTTTGGCCTTGGATACCTAAAAGCTTTGTTTATGGACTAAGTATTGGGTTTTCTTCCTAAACCATATCAAGGCCTTGAGACCCACAAATAATGCTCAAAATCTTGTGAGGGAAATAACATACTTTCTTAGAGGCCACAAATACCCTTAAGATATCATTTGTGGTGCTTTGAGGCATTGTTCATAGATATGGATGCTTCAAATATTTCCCTTTTTCCATAGAAAAATTCTAGTGTTTTAAGACACATACCTGCTACTCAAAACCACCTATGGCACCAATGTCCCCAACAATAGGACAAGGATACCCTCAGGAGTCGATGTGTGTTTGTTTGAGGCATCCTTCTTGGTCCTAGATGGCTAGAAGCTTACTTTAGGGACTAAGGTCTAGGTTTCCTCTCCTGACTATGTCTAAGGCCTCGAGACCCATGCCTAGTGCTCAAATAATTATAATGGAACTTATATACCAAGCTATAGGAAAGGGATGCACTTGAGAGGTCATTTGTGGTGGTTTAAGGTGACATTCTTACCCCTAAATGCCTAGAAGCTTCCTTTAGGGCCTATGGATTAGATTTCTTCCCTTGATCATATTTAGGGTCGAAAGACCCATACTTAATGTTCAAAAACTTATAATGTTGACTATCCCCATCAAAATACCAATGATACCTTGGAAAGGTTCTTTGTGGTAGTTCAACATGTCCTTCTTAGCCCTAGATATCTAGAAACTTCCTTTAGGACCTACGGCCTAGGTTTCCTCTCTTGATAATATATAAGGACTCAAGACCCATATTTGGTGCTGCATATATCCTAATGATACCAATATCCCTACTTGAAGGCCAAAGATATCCTCAAGAGGTCATCTATGGTGGTTTGAGGTATCATTCATGACCCTTGAGCCCCAAAAGCTGCCTAAAACATTGAGAGGCCATGTTTGGTGGGTTGAGGCATCATGTTTGGCCCTAGATGCCTAGAAACTTTCTTTATGAGCCAAGGCTTGGATTTCCTCCCTTGACCATATCAAGGTATTGAGACCCATACCTAATATCAAAACCTTATGAAGGCACAAAAATCCTTTATCATAGGCTAAGGATACCCTAGAGAGGTTATGTGTGTTTCTTTGAGCCATTTTTCATGGCTTTGGATGCCTCAAATTTTCCTTTAGGGCCTAAGGCAAGGAATTATTCCCTATATCATTTCTGGGGCTCTGAGACATATATCTAAGTTTCAAAACCACCTATTGGAATTGACATCCCCAATCATAGCCCAAGGATATAACCCTTTGGAGGCCATGTGTGCTTAATTGAGGGATCATGGCCATGGATGGCTATAATATTACTTTAGGGCCTAAGGTTCATGTCTTCTCCCCTGACCATTTCCAGGGCCTCGAGAAACATACACAGTGATCAAAACTGCTAATGGTACCAACATACCTAGTTAGAGGCAAAGGATTCCCTTGAGGGGTCATTTGTGGTGGTTCAAAGTGTCATTATCAGTCCCAAAATATCATAATATTCCTTTAGGGCCTAACACTTGGGTTTGTTCCCCTGAATATATAAAATGTCCAGAGACTCCTACTTAATTTTCAAAACCTTATAATGTCGACTATGCCCATTAAGAGACCAGGGATACCCTCGAAAGGTCCTTTCAGTTATTCAACATGTTGTTCTTGGTCTTAGATTCCTATAAGCTTCCTTTAGGACCTAAGGCCTAGGTTTCCTCCCTTGATCATGTTGAAGGATCCAACACCCATACCCAATGCTCAAAATCTCCTAATGATTCCCATATCACCACTTGAAGGCCAAATATCCCCTCGAGCGGTTATCTAGGGTAGTTTGAGGTGTCAATAATGAACCTTGAACCTTAGAAGTTGACTCTAGATCCCAATGCTAAGATTCTTCCATTGACCATGTTTAACACCTAGACACTCATACTTGGTGCTTAAAAACTCCTAATGTTGTCCATATCCCCACTTGGAGGCCAAGGATACCCTCGAGAGATTATATATGGTTGCTTGAGGTGACATTATTGACCTGTGATGCCTAAAAGTTTTCTTTAGGGCCTAAGGCTAGGGTTCCTCCTTCGACCATGTTCAAGGAATCATGACCCAAATCTAGTACTAAAAACCTTCTAATAGAGCTCATATCCTCTCTTCAAGGAAAAAAATACCATAGAAAGGTACTATGTGGTGGTTCAAGTCCTTTTTCATGCCCCTTTAGCCTTAGAAGCTACCTTTAGGGAATGAGGAGTAAGTTTCCTCCCTCAACCATGGCCAAGGCAATGAGACTCATACCTACAACTCAAAATATTTTAACGATTCCCATATCACTACTAAGAGGGAGATGACACTACAAGGAAAATACCTTTTAGTGGAGGTTACAACGAAGGTTTCTAGTGTTACAAAATTGGAAACAATTATAAAAAAAAACTCCACTACAAGATTTTTTATCGATAACAGACGTTTTTGCGGATACTATAACGAAAGTTGATTATAATTAAAAAAATCTGGGCGGTCAGAGGTGTTAGAATGTGTTTACAAATCGATGCATTTGTATAAGGCACAAAGACTGGTGCGTACATACACATACAACACCAATGTTGTACACTTAACTTCAAGCACCGGGGCCGTAAAATATGAAAGCACTAGGGAAGTAAAATATTTAAGCACTTGGACGTTTATTGTATAAGCACTGAGGCATTTTTCGTGTAAGCATAGGGGCGTTACCATCAAAACACATTGGGACAGTTAAAAATAATTAAGCACCAGGGCTTTCTGCATAGAATGCACCGATGCGCTATTAATAAGAAGACACTGATGTTGTGTCAAATAATATGCACCGGTGCATTACATGGAAAAACGCTCTGCTACATTAGAGCGAAAAAGCATCGGCGCTTTTTAGTAACAAACAAGCCCCGATGCTTATCAATAACACAATAACGATGATGTGTATCAAAAACACATATGCACCGATGCTTCGTATAAGCTTAATGCATTGATGACCAAAATTTTAATATAATTTTGTGGTATTAAATTAATATTGAAACCAGTGCTAATTGATTACATAAAAGCACCAGTGCGAATTTCATATGAAACACACCGATAAGTTTTAATATTAAACGCACTGATGAGATTAATAATTAAAATACACCGAGAAACATCGACCTATGATAGTGCAATTATTGTTATTTTTTAATTCCATTAATTATCAAAAAAATTACATATATCTTATATTTTGACTAGTGAATTTGGATATGATGTTTGGATTAATTTGTTATATCATTAGATTTTTCATCTCTTCATTATAATATTCATTCATACATATATTTAATCAGCGATGTAACATTTCACAACGACATTGGACAACGCAATAGAATAAATTAAAACATATTTTATTATATGAATAAGAGGGTCTTTGTCATACAAAATGGGACACTTATTAGTAATTCCTTGTCTTTCAATTGGGACATTATGCCCATTACATTAAACAAAAATGTCTGATTTCCATAGACAATTATTTCAAAATAATACAATTGCAGCTTGCATTGATATCCAAATATATTGGTCATCATTCTTCACTGGAATTGTTGTTAGTGCTCAAGCTACTTCCATGCCTTGGGTTTTTTTGTTGAATGTTTGGTTGATTGTCTTGATTGTTTTGTTCTTCTTGAAGTTCCATCTACAAACATAAAATAAATTGTAATGAATCTATCTACATTGGTAAGAATAATGAAAATTGAAATAAATAATATACATGAATGTAAATTGAAAAGTGACGTACCTCCAAAGCAAGAAGCGATTCATGAATCATACACATATGTTCAAAATCAAATCGTGTGCCTTGTTTCAACAATTCTTCTATTGGCTCTGTTCCATACTTTGTTTCCTGCAAGTTTTATACCCCATAATAAATCATAGATTTAATATAAAGTATTATTTTTGTTTCATTAATTATAAAATGTGGGAAGTAAAGCAACATAGATTATACTTACAAATTCAACAATTAATTTTTGATATGCCAACATATACTCACAACCCTTAATTAACCCAATGTCAATCAATTTTTCTAATGGGTCTTCTTTGTATGTTAGCACATGTTTGAAGGCATTCAATGATGGCTGTTGTAAAACAACTTAAAATATACAAAAAAAAAAAACTTTAAGTTGTTATAAAGAAATAACAATTACTCACAAACTTTGCTATCAATCATTTTCTTCCGTGTCGTCCATTTTTATGTGTAGAATGAGTTCCATTTTCTTTTCTTTTCTGTAAGAGAATATTTGAAAATTAATATTTAATGTATAATTAATTATTTGTACCTAGTAGAAAAATTCAATGATTACATACATTTGAAGCACATTGTTGTTGAGATAGCTCCTCCGACGATGCAATTATGTCTAATTCTTTGACCATCTCCTTGTACACCTTTTTGGACATTCCTACTGGCATATTTCATATATCATATTGTCGGTCCTCTGGGATTTTTCATAATTTTCCTGAAAAAATAACATGACAATAAAGTATTTTTATATTGATACATGAAAACTAAATATCACAAAATTGATATATTAATAAATGAATAGCTTGTAATATATATATATATATATATATATATATATATATATTCCTAAAAAGTGTTTTTAGGAATATTACTTTTTGAATGATTTTTTTTGTTGTTGTATGTTTTTGCTATTGCAAGTCTGACAGGTCTCATTGACCATTGCTCAGGAAATGCTTCATGTAGTTTAAATATAACCTCATTCTTGGAATCATTGGACTAATTTCTATATTGTAAGTAGAAAGTACATCTATACGTTCGTTCCACTATATCCCTCATAGTTCTGTAAAAGTTCCCCCCCTTTGATTAATCTCCAACACCACTCCAGATGAGCTAAACATTTTGTTCTCTTGTTGTTGGTGCCTGTAGAACATTAAACATATGTGAATTAATAGATTGTTTGAAACATGTCATCTAATATTCCTAAATATATTATTAATGAAAATTAAAAAAAAAAAACATATTGAATAGTATTTTTTCATTCACCTGATTCATCCCTCTACAATTTTTCCATCAAACTTTTATGCTCTTCTGCACTTAGATAAGAAATAATGTTATCAAGCTTCCTCATTTTGTGGCCCTGCATGACACACACTAACCAATACATATTAATTAAACTTACATATAGTTCAACCATATTAATTTTTTATAGAATTTAAAGAGAACCTACCTTTTTTGCTTTTTTAGATGTGTCATCATTGTGTCGACCAAAAATTTTCTTATTTGAACTCTTTTCACTCATATTTTTATCAATATACAACCTGTACCATTCAATACATAAATTATTAAATATATTATATAAATAAATCAAGTAATTTTCAGCGAAAAAAAAATCGTTGTATCTGATGCACTTTTTATATTCAAAGCACCAGTCACGTGTTTATTATATAAAATGCACTAGTGCGTTCCATACACTAACACACACTGAAAAATTTAATTTATTTTTTAAAATATCGTGAATTACAACAATGTGATATATATAGAATACATCACAACGACTATAGTAGAAAACAAAAACATAGCAAAAAAAATAAACATTCATAAAAAAACAATATAAAAATTACACACCGATGAGAAGGGAAAAAAAATAAAAATTATGTGACAACATTTTCTGTGTTGTTTAGATGAGAACATTGACGATATTTTTTTTTATGCACCATATTTGTTTTTTAAATCTGGTTTAATCAATGCGTTCCTTATTCAGAAACGCACCTGTGCTTTTCTGTCGAAAATACGCAGTGGAAAAGTGGAAAACGTTTTTTTTTTTTAAACGTCAAATCAAAAACTGTTTAAAAAAATAATAAAAAAAGGCAGAGGGTCGACCGCATTTGGGATTCGACGCAATATGTGGTCCCTTTGCATCACATGCCAAACACTTATATATAGAAAAAAAAAACCATTAGATCTAAAATACCTAAAACAAAAATCCCTAATTCTGAAGTTATACAGGATGTTAAACCCTAGGGTGAAATTTTGCATTCATGTAAGCAGAAAAAAACAAGGGTTTAAGGTAAGTATGAGATTTTTTGTTTTATTTTTTTTGAATGTAGGGTTTTGAGTGAATCACCATACCCTTCAAATCCTGATTTTTTGAATATTTATTGTGTTCCAAAGTATTCTTCTACTCCACAGTGCTCCCTAGTACGTCTCTATATTCCAAATCTGTCCCTGTAAATTTTGGCAAAATAATGAAAATATTGAATACCTTCTTAATATTAAAAACACTTTATGAAAAGGGTTTAGAGTGAATCACCATACCCTTCAAATTCTCATATTCTGAATAATACTATGGATCCAAATCATTCTGATCCTCCACAATGTTTCTACGCATGTCTCTCTTGCAAGTCTCTTCCCTGCAAAATTTTGCAAAATAATGAAATAGTGAATAGCTTTTTAGTATTTAAATGACTCTATGAAATTCAATTCTCGCTCTTTTTTTAATTGTTAAAAAAAATTGTGTTTTTTTTTTTTAAACTTTTTTGACACGATGATGCATTTATGTAAGATGCACCGGTGCAGCCATAATACATTATGCACCGGTGCCTCCATATTTTTTGGTACACCGATGACATACAATTTTTTTTTATTAACAAAATATAGAAACACTGTGTGGTTGATTTTTCAACGCATCGGTGTTTATTATTAATATGCGCACCCGTGCATTTGTGGTTTATAAGCGCAACATTATGCTTTTAAATTTATTTGAACTTTTATTTTGACACAAAATAGTATATTCATCTCAAATTATCTTTTAGGATGAATTCACATGACTTGCAATACTTCAATATACATTTTATGTTTTATGTCACCTTATTCTTAAAAAATGGTTTCAAAACTATATTCAAACTCAGATTGTGGTATGGTCCTCGAAATTTATTTTAGATATGTACATAAAAAAATATTGTTAATTTTTTTGAAATGGAGGGAGGAAACCTTATTATATGATCAAATTGTCAATTCTTCAAATTCCATCCCATTCCATATTGCTCAAAGTCCATCGCAGAGTTCTCCATTTCCATCTCCAGTAAGTTTAACTTATTTTATTTATGTTTCGATTATCTCATTGAATTTTTTTTATCCATATCAATCTAAATTAAAATGTATCCAAATTTGCAGGATCCTGATTCAGAATCGAGTTCATATGCATAAAATATTCCAGTACCAGTTCAAAAACATCAGAAGGTCTTATCAGCAGCAACATACCGCAAGCAGTTGGTAGATGAAAATTTATATGTGTTTACTCGGTAGTCTCATTATCCTCTGGTTGTGCGTGGGTGTGTGAATTATGACTTCCCCCATGGCCTAAGGCATGCCATATCTAAATTATTTGAATTTGTACATTGGTTCACATAAAAGGAGATTCATATGGCTAGCATTCCACAATGGCATCAAGAGATAACTAAGATTGTTTGTATGTTTGAGAAGGAACTACCGTCGAGTTTCATGGACTTGTAGGTTCATCTTCTAATTCACTTAGTAGATGAGGTTGAATTAGTCAGGGTGTTCTCCTATCGTTGGATTTTTTTTTAGAGAGGTACATGAAGAAATTGAAAGGATTTGTTCGTCTAAAGGAAAAACCCGAGGGGTATGTGGTAGAGGGGTACATATCATATGAGTCTTTCTATTATGCCAGTGAGTACGTCAAGTAGATCGACAACACACCAAGTGCAATGGTTTGGGATGACGAAAGAGATGAAAACAAAAGAGAAGGGGAGATTCTCCAAACAAATGGAAAAAGGTGCTTGATAAAGAGTAAGTGACTTATCGTTTGTCGAATTTGTACACAGTAACTATTCACACTGAACTTCATAATGTATATTTTAATCATGATCTCATATGTACTATATGTTGGTTTCATTTCATGAATACATCAACGAATTTAGAAATTGATGCCATCAATAAATTCATTCTTTACAATTCGGAGGAAACACAACCGTGGGTCACATTGTACGAACAAAAGAGGAGGAAATGAGAAAGTGTCAAGAAAGAATTCAGACAGTTGAATGGTAGAAGCATGCCTTATCCTGATCATTTAAAATAATTTATTCTAATGATATGCCCCAACAGTTGGGTTACTGACCAAGTAAGAGAGAAATATGGTTCATCTGGTCATTACCTGTGTGAAGAAGAGGATGCACTAAAGATAGGGATTGGTTGCAACAACTCGGTAATATTCTATTTTGGTACATAATTTTTAAATTCTTAATGCACATTTGAATTGTAAGTACATCTATGATATTTTATATTTTAATGGTCGGGTTATTAGACACATATTGACACTGTGATTTGTTCACTTTTTTATAGGTGCATTTGTTCTCATCTATGTGGGCATATGGACATCATTTTTGCATAGAGGATGTCGATGATGGAAACATGACACAAGACTGTGGAGTGGAAGTCGAGTTCAACCAATCTAGTCATGCTAGCCACCACAATCAAAACACCATGCAGGGGAAGTTAGGTTACGTCGGAAAGCTACAAGAGATCATTTGAGTGGACTTCTCTTCTTTCCAATGTGTTATTTTTAGGTGCAAGTGGTGGGACACTTTTGATCGGAATAATTTAAAGGAAGATCGTGATAGTGGGATGATATGTATCAACTCTAAAAAGATGTGTGATGAATCTAAGGAGCCTTATGTTTTCCCAAAACACTGCAACCGAGTGTTGTTTTACCCATATGTGTTGGAGATGGATCTATGGTTTGTATTAAGACACGACCATAGATCAAAACATATTTTTGAGAGAAACAGTGTTATCATGCCAAGCGAGGAAGATAATCAGGGTGATGAGAACAGAGAGTGATATATTATACATGTTTTATTTTTTAATTACTTCTTTTATGTTTTCAAATCTATAGTGGATTTAATGATTTGATTATTAAAAAAATAATGTTTTTAGCATTTAATACTTGATATGAAATATTATCGATTTTTTGATTGAATAATATAATTAAAAGTTATGTGTAAATGATATAAATATTTTTCCATTGTAAATCTAGATGATATTTGAACATTTAATATTTTAATTTTAACATTTACTTTTAAAAACAATATATTATTGTATTGTAAATATCAAATATTTTATATCATAATTTTAAAATGCATATTTGTTAACCACCATTTCATATCATTACCATATCATATTATATTGTATTAGTTTTTAATTTTGAGTTCATACAAACTAATTAGGGGAATATTCAGATCTAAAATGAGCCTCTTAAGCGATTTAAAAAAAAAACATCATTGTCCTTAAATAACTAATGCATGTGTCCCTCTCTAAACCCATATAATAATATATACTTAAGATATTACATAAAAATCAAATACATAATATATTATGTACTATAATAAATATAATATATTATGTTATATATTAATTTTATATTATAAATATAATAATATAATATATAATAAATAAATACAACATAATATAAATAATATAATAAATATAATATATTATATTATATATTAATTATAACATAATAAAATATAATATATTAAGTTATATATTAATTTTATATTACATATAATATATAATAATTAAAAATTGAATTAAACATGTATATCATAATAATTTTTTATCGCTTATCCCCTCTTTTTATTTGTGGGTAAGAAATAAATTTTACGGCTCCTAATAGCTAATTAAATTCTTAATATCGATTACAACACAATTAACAACATGTAACATAGGATATTTTTATGTTTTTGTACATGTTTCTTGATTAAGTTTGACATTTATGCATCCTTATAGTATAGTAAAAAAATGTTGAATTAGAGATTTTGAGACTTGTATTAATTATGGAAATATAAAAAAATATAACCAAATTACAATTAAGAGGAATTTAAAATATCACAAAGATTTTATAAATGCTAATTGAGATTAACATAACTATTTTTAATTATTCATTATGAACCTATGAACACAAACGATATTCTCGAAATGAAGACAAATTCTCACATCGTACTTTCAAGTAAACTAGTTTGTAAAATTGTGATACAAAATAAGGTTGAAGATTACTATAATTTACTTTTAACTCGCCCAAACTTTAATTAATAACATAAGACATATCTTTACCCATTTTTTGTAACTTATTTACTTTTCAAGACCTCTTAGCTACAAAAACATGATAAACTTGGTATTTTAGTTTGTAAAATTGTGATACAAAGTAAGGTTGAAGATCAATATAATTTAACATGACCTAACATCAACATCAAACTCAACATATAAATTAAGTACATCAACTTGAACAAAAAATATGTTATATATATAGGTAAAATAACTTCTATAATTTACATATATGGTCAACAATACAAATAACTGCTATAACTAAATATCTAGTCGTAGTCTCTCAGGTGAAGCATGTTGTGGAAGAATAGGTGATGCACCCTGCTCATCCGAGAGAGCTGAAGGAGGAGGAGGAGGTACTGAAGTAGAAGTGAAACCACCACCCTAATCAACATCACCACCCTGATCTGCAACTTCGCCATGATCACCTACACCTTGATCAACATCAACACCCAAAGGATGAGGAGGAGATAATAAAGAAGAAGCGTCACCATAAACTGGAGGAGGACTAGGAGGGGGTACTAAAGAAAAAGCACCACCATCACCACCCTGATGATCATCATCGCCACCCTCATCATCATCAGTGTTGGATGACGTGCCATCCCTCATCCCTACCAATATCCTGGCAGCTCCAACGATATGACACATACGAGACGTCATATCGCGTGACAAGTCCATCTAGATCTACAAGATATCAGGGTTAGCCCTAATGTCTCTCAT
>JASDQU010100107.1:110762-128627 GCA_032191745.1 Picea mariana
TAATGGTACCAACATACCTAGTTAGAGGCAAAGGATTCCCTTGAGGGGTCATTTGTGGTGGTTCAAAGTGTCATTATCAGTCCCAAAATATCATAATATTCCTTTAGGGCCTAACACTTGGGTTTGTTCCCCTGAATATATAAAATGTCCAGAGACTCCTACTTAATTTTCAAAACCTTATAATGTCGACTATGCCCATTAAGAGACCAGGGATACCCTCGAAAGGTCCTTTCAGTTATTCAACATGTTGTTCTTGGTCTTAGATTCCTATAAGCTTCCTTTAGGACCTAAGGCCTAGGTTTCCTCCCTTGATCATGTTGAAGGATCCAACACCCATACCCAATGCTCAAAATCTCCTAATGATTCCCATATCACCACTTGAAGGCCAAATATCCCCTCGAGCGGTTATCTAGGGTAGTTTGAGGTGTCAATAATGAACCTTGAACCTTAGAAGTTGACTCTAGATCCCAATGCTAAGATTCTTCCATTGACCATGTTTAACACCTAGACACTCATACTTGGTGCTTAAAAACTCCTAATGTTGTCCATATCCCCACTTGGAGGCCAAGGATACCCTCGAGAGATTATATATGGTTGCTTGAGGTGACATTATTGACCTGTGATGCCTAAAAGTTTTCTTTAGGGCCTAAGGCTAGGGTTCCTCCTTCGACCATGTTCAAGGAATCATGACCCAAATCTAGTACTAAAAACCTTCTAATAGAGCTCATATCCTCTCTTCAAGGAAAAAAATACCATAGAAAGGTACTATGTGGTGGTTCAAGTCCTTTTTCATGCCCCTTTAGCCTTAGAAGCTACCTTTAGGGAATGAGGAGTAAGTTTCCTCCCTCAACCATGGCCAAGGCAATGAGACTCATACCTACAACTCAAAATATTTTAACGATTCCCATATCACTACTAAGAGGGAGATGACACTACAAGGAAAATACCTTTTAGTGGAGGTTACAACGAAGGTTTCTAGTGTTACAAAATTGGAAACAATTATAAAAAAAAACTCCACTACAAGATTTTTTATCGATAACAGACGTTTTTGCGGATACTATAACGAAAGTTGATTATAATTAAAAAAATCTGGGCGGTCAGAGGTGTTAGAATGTGTTTACAAATCGATGCATTTGTATAAGGCACAAAGACTGGTGCGTACATACACATACAACACCAATGTTGTACACTTAACTTCAAGCACCGGGGCCGTAAAATATGAAAGCACTAGGGAAGTAAAATATTTAAGCACTTGGACGTTTATTGTATAAGCACTGAGGCATTTTTCGTGTAAGCATAGGGGCGTTACCATCAAAACACATTGGGACAGTTAAAAATAATTAAGCACCAGGGCTTTCTGCATAGAATGCACCGATGCGCTATTAATAAGAAGACACTGATGTTGTGTCAAATAATATGCACCGGTGCATTACATGGAAAAACGCTCTGCTACATTAGAGCGAAAAAGCATCGGCGCTTTTTAGTAACAAACAAGCCCCGATGCTTATCAATAACACAATAACGATGATGTGTATCAAAAACACATATGCACCGATGCTTCGTATAAGCTTAATGCATTGATGACCAAAATTTTAATATAATTTTGTGGTATTAAATTAATATTGAAACCAGTGCTAATTGATTACATAAAAGCACCAGTGCGAATTTCATATGAAACACACCGATAAGTTTTAATATTAAACGCACTGATGAGATTAATAATTAAAATACACCGAGAAACATCGACCTATGATAGTGCAATTATTGTTATTTTTTAATTCCATTAATTATCAAAAAAATTACATATATCTTATATTTTGACTAGTGAATTTGGATATGATGTTTGGATTAATTTGTTATATCATTAGATTTTTCATCTCTTCATTATAATATTCATTCATACATATATTTAATCAGCGATGTAACATTTCACAACGACATTGGACAACGCAATAGAATAAATTAAAACATATTTTATTATATGAATAAGAGGGTCTTTGTCATACAAAATGGGACACTTATTAGTAATTCCTTGTCTTTCAATTGGGACATTATGCCCATTACATTAAACAAAAATGTCTGATTTCCATAGACAATTATTTCAAAATAATACAATTGCAGCTTGCATTGATATCCAAATATATTGGTCATCATTCTTCACTGGAATTGTTGTTAGTGCTCAAGCTACTTCCATGCCTTGGGTTTTTTTGTTGAATGTTTGGTTGATTGTCTTGATTGTTTTGTTCTTCTTGAAGTTCCATCTACAAACATAAAATAAATTGTAATGAATCTATCTACATTGGTAAGAATAATGAAAATTGAAATAAATAATATACATGAATGTAAATTGAAAAGTGACGTACCTCCAAAGCAAGAAGCGATTCATGAATCATACACATATGTTCAAAATCAAATCGTGTGCCTTGTTTCAACAATTCTTCTATTGGCTCTGTTCCATACTTTGTTTCCTGCAAGTTTTATACCCCATAATAAATCATAGATTTAATATAAAGTATTATTTTTGTTTCATTAATTATAAAATGTGGGAAGTAAAGCAACATAGATTATACTTACAAATTCAACAATTAATTTTTGATATGCCAACATATACTCACAACCCTTAATTAACCCAATGTCAATCAATTTTTCTAATGGGTCTTCTTTGTATGTTAGCACATGTTTGAAGGCATTCAATGATGGCTGTTGTAAAACAACTTAAAATATACAAAAAAAAAAAACTTTAAGTTGTTATAAAGAAATAACAATTACTCACAAACTTTGCTATCAATCATTTTCTTCCGTGTCGTCCATTTTTATGTGTAGAATGAGTTCCATTTTCTTTTCTTTTCTGTAAGAGAATATTTGAAAATTAATATTTAATGTATAATTAATTATTTGTACCTAGTAGAAAAATTCAATGATTACATACATTTGAAGCACATTGTTGTTGAGATAGCTCCTCCGACGATGCAATTATGTCTAATTCTTTGACCATCTCCTTGTACACCTTTTTGGACATTCCTACTGGCATATTTCATATATCATATTGTCGGTCCTCTGGGATTTTTCATAATTTTCCTGAAAAAATAACATGACAATAAAGTATTTTTATATTGATACATGAAAACTAAATATCACAAAATTGATATATTAATAAATGAATAGCTTGTAATATATATATATATATATATATATATATATATATATTCCTAAAAAGTGTTTTTAGGAATATTACTTTTTGAATGATTTTTTTTGTTGTTGTATGTTTTTGCTATTGCAAGTCTGACAGGTCTCATTGACCATTGCTCAGGAAATGCTTCATGTAGTTTAAATATAACCTCATTCTTGGAATCATTGGACTAATTTCTATATTGTAAGTAGAAAGTACATCTATACGTTCGTTCCACTATATCCCTCATAGTTCTGTAAAAGTTCCCCCCCTTTGATTAATCTCCAACACCACTCCAGATGAGCTAAACATTTTGTTCTCTTGTTGTTGGTGCCTGTAGAACATTAAACATATGTGAATTAATAGATTGTTTGAAACATGTCATCTAATATTCCTAAATATATTATTAATGAAAATTAAAAAAAAAAAACATATTGAATAGTATTTTTTCATTCACCTGATTCATCCCTCTACAATTTTTCCATCAAACTTTTATGCTCTTCTGCACTTAGATAAGAAATAATGTTATCAAGCTTCCTCATTTTGTGGCCCTGCATGACACACACTAACCAATACATATTAATTAAACTTACATATAGTTCAACCATATTAATTTTTTATAGAATTTAAAGAGAACCTACCTTTTTTGCTTTTTTAGATGTGTCATCATTGTGTCGACCAAAAATTTTCTTATTTGAACTCTTTTCACTCATATTTTTATCAATATACAACCTGTACCATTCAATACATAAATTATTAAATATATTATATAAATAAATCAAGTAATTTTCAGCGAAAAAAAAATCGTTGTATCTGATGCACTTTTTATATTCAAAGCACCAGTCACGTGTTTATTATATAAAATGCACTAGTGCGTTCCATACACTAACACACACTGAAAAATTTAATTTATTTTTTAAAATATCGTGAATTACAACAATGTGATATATATAGAATACATCACAACGACTATAGTAGAAAACAAAAACATAGCAAAAAAAATAAACATTCATAAAAAAACAATATAAAAATTACACACCGATGAGAAGGGAAAAAAAATAAAAATTATGTGACAACATTTTCTGTGTTGTTTAGATGAGAACATTGACGATATTTTTTTTTATGCACCATATTTGTTTTTTAAATCTGGTTTAATCAATGCGTTCCTTATTCAGAAACGCACCTGTGCTTTTCTGTCGAAAATACGCAGTGGAAAAGTGGAAAACGTTTTTTTTTTTTAAACGTCAAATCAAAAACTGTTTAAAAAAATAATAAAAAAAGGCAGAGGGTCGACCGCATTTGGGATTCGACGCAATATGTGGTCCCTTTGCATCACATGCCAAACACTTATATATAGAAAAAAAAAACCATTAGATCTAAAATACCTAAAACAAAAATCCCTAATTCTGAAGTTATACAGGATGTTAAACCCTAGGGTGAAATTTTGCATTCATGTAAGCAGAAAAAAACAAGGGTTTAAGGTAAGTATGAGATTTTTTGTTTTATTTTTTTTGAATGTAGGGTTTTGAGTGAATCACCATACCCTTCAAATCCTGATTTTTTGAATATTTATTGTGTTCCAAAGTATTCTTCTACTCCACAGTGCTCCCTAGTACGTCTCTATATTCCAAATCTGTCCCTGTAAATTTTGGCAAAATAATGAAAATATTGAATACCTTCTTAATATTAAAAACACTTTATGAAAAGGGTTTAGAGTGAATCACCATACCCTTCAAATTCTCATATTCTGAATAATACTATGGATCCAAATCATTCTGATCCTCCACAATGTTTCTACGCATGTCTCTCTTGCAAGTCTCTTCCCTGCAAAATTTTGCAAAATAATGAAATAGTGAATAGCTTTTTAGTATTTAAATGACTCTATGAAATTCAATTCTCGCTCTTTTTTTAATTGTTAAAAAAAATTGTGTTTTTTTTTTTTAAACTTTTTTGACACGATGATGCATTTATGTAAGATGCACCGGTGCAGCCATAATACATTATGCACCGGTGCCTCCATATTTTTTGGTACACCGATGACATACAATTTTTTTTTATTAACAAAATATAGAAACACTGTGTGGTTGATTTTTCAACGCATCGGTGTTTATTATTAATATGCGCACCCGTGCATTTGTGGTTTATAAGCGCAACATTATGCTTTTAAATTTATTTGAACTTTTATTTTGACACAAAATAGTATATTCATCTCAAATTATCTTTTAGGATGAATTCACATGACTTGCAATACTTCAATATACATTTTATGTTTTATGTCACCTTATTCTTAAAAAATGGTTTCAAAACTATATTCAAACTCAGATTGTGGTATGGTCCTCGAAATTTATTTTAGATATGTACATAAAAAAATATTGTTAATTTTTTTGAAATGGAGGGAGGAAACCTTATTATATGATCAAATTGTCAATTCTTCAAATTCCATCCCATTCCATATTGCTCAAAGTCCATCGCAGAGTTCTCCATTTCCATCTCCAGTAAGTTTAACTTATTTTATTTATGTTTCGATTATCTCATTGAATTTTTTTTATCCATATCAATCTAAATTAAAATGTATCCAAATTTGCAGGATCCTGATTCAGAATCGAGTTCATATGCATAAAATATTCCAGTACCAGTTCAAAAACATCAGAAGGTCTTATCAGCAGCAACATACCGCAAGCAGTTGGTAGATGAAAATTTATATGTGTTTACTCGGTAGTCTCATTATCCTCTGGTTGTGCGTGGGTGTGTGAATTATGACTTCCCCCATGGCCTAAGGCATGCCATATCTAAATTATTTGAATTTGTACATTGGTTCACATAAAAGGAGATTCATATGGCTAGCATTCCACAATGGCATCAAGAGATAACTAAGATTGTTTGTATGTTTGAGAAGGAACTACCGTCGAGTTTCATGGACTTGTAGGTTCATCTTCTAATTCACTTAGTAGATGAGGTTGAATTAGTCAGGGTGTTCTCCTATCGTTGGATTTTTTTTTAGAGAGGTACATGAAGAAATTGAAAGGATTTGTTCGTCTAAAGGAAAAACCCGAGGGGTATGTGGTAGAGGGGTACATATCATATGAGTCTTTCTATTATGCCAGTGAGTACGTCAAGTAGATCGACAACACACCAAGTGCAATGGTTTGGGATGACGAAAGAGATGAAAACAAAAGAGAAGGGGAGATTCTCCAAACAAATGGAAAAAGGTGCTTGATAAAGAGTAAGTGACTTATCGTTTGTCGAATTTGTACACAGTAACTATTCACACTGAACTTCATAATGTATATTTTAATCATGATCTCATATGTACTATATGTTGGTTTCATTTCATGAATACATCAACGAATTTAGAAATTGATGCCATCAATAAATTCATTCTTTACAATTCGGAGGAAACACAACCGTGGGTCACATTGTACGAACAAAAGAGGAGGAAATGAGAAAGTGTCAAGAAAGAATTCAGACAGTTGAATGGTAGAAGCATGCCTTATCCTGATCATTTAAAATAATTTATTCTAATGATATGCCCCAACAGTTGGGTTACTGACCAAGTAAGAGAGAAATATGGTTCATCTGGTCATTACCTGTGTGAAGAAGAGGATGCACTAAAGATAGGGATTGGTTGCAACAACTCGGTAATATTCTATTTTGGTACATAATTTTTAAATTCTTAATGCACATTTGAATTGTAAGTACATCTATGATATTTTATATTTTAATGGTCGGGTTATTAGACACATATTGACACTGTGATTTGTTCACTTTTTTATAGGTGCATTTGTTCTCATCTATGTGGGCATATGGACATCATTTTTGCATAGAGGATGTCGATGATGGAAACATGACACAAGACTGTGGAGTGGAAGTCGAGTTCAACCAATCTAGTCATGCTAGCCACCACAATCAAAACACCATGCAGGGGAAGTTAGGTTACGTCGGAAAGCTACAAGAGATCATTTGAGTGGACTTCTCTTCTTTCCAATGTGTTATTTTTAGGTGCAAGTGGTGGGACACTTTTGATCGGAATAATTTAAAGGAAGATCGTGATAGTGGGATGATATGTATCAACTCTAAAAAGATGTGTGATGAATCTAAGGAGCCTTATGTTTTCCCAAAACACTGCAACCGAGTGTTGTTTTACCCATATGTGTTGGAGATGGATCTATGGTTTGTATTAAGACACGACCATAGATCAAAACATATTTTTGAGAGAAACAGTGTTATCATGCCAAGCGAGGAAGATAATCAGGGTGATGAGAACAGAGAGTGATATATTATACATGTTTTATTTTTTAATTACTTCTTTTATGTTTTCAAATCTATAGTGGATTTAATGATTTGATTATTAAAAAAATAATGTTTTTAGCATTTAATACTTGATATGAAATATTATCGATTTTTTGATTGAATAATATAATTAAAAGTTATGTGTAAATGATATAAATATTTTTCCATTGTAAATCTAGATGATATTTGAACATTTAATATTTTAATTTTAACATTTACTTTTAAAAACAATATATTATTGTATTGTAAATATCAAATATTTTATATCATAATTTTAAAATGCATATTTGTTAACCACCATTTCATATCATTACCATATCATATTATATTGTATTAGTTTTTAATTTTGAGTTCATACAAACTAATTAGGGGAATATTCAGATCTAAAATGAGCCTCTTAAGCGATTTAAAAAAAAAACATCATTGTCCTTAAATAACTAATGCATGTGTCCCTCTCTAAACCCATATAATAATATATACTTAAGATATTACATAAAAATCAAATACATAATATATTATGTACTATAATAAATATAATATATTATGTTATATATTAATTTTATATTATAAATATAATAATATAATATATAATAAATAAATACAACATAATATAAATAATATAATAAATATAATATATTATATTATATATTAATTATAACATAATAAAATATAATATATTAAGTTATATATTAATTTTATATTACATATAATATATAATAATTAAAAATTGAATTAAACATGTATATCATAATAATTTTTTATCGCTTATCCCCTCTTTTTATTTGTGGGTAAGAAATAAATTTTACGGCTCCTAATAGCTAATTAAATTCTTAATATCGATTACAACACAATTAACAACATGTAACATAGGATATTTTTATGTTTTTGTACATGTTTCTTGATTAAGTTTGACATTTATGCATCCTTATAGTATAGTAAAAAAATGTTGAATTAGAGATTTTGAGACTTGTATTAATTATGGAAATATAAAAAAATATAACCAAATTACAATTAAGAGGAATTTAAAATATCACAAAGATTTTATAAATGCTAATTGAGATTAACATAACTATTTTTAATTATTCATTATGAACCTATGAACACAAACGATATTCTCGAAATGAAGACAAATTCTCACATCGTACTTTCAAGTAAACTAGTTTGTAAAATTGTGATACAAAATAAGGTTGAAGATTACTATAATTTACTTTTAACTCGCCCAAACTTTAATTAATAACATAAGACATATCTTTACCCATTTTTTGTAACTTATTTACTTTTCAAGACCTCTTAGCTACAAAAACATGATAAACTTGGTATTTTAGTTTGTAAAATTGTGATACAAAGTAAGGTTGAAGATCAATATAATTTAACATGACCTAACATCAACATCAAACTCAACATATAAATTAAGTACATCAACTTGAACAAAAAATATGTTATATATATAGGTAAAATAACTTCTATAATTTACATATATGGTCAACAATACAAATAACTGCTATAACTAAATATCTAGTCGTAGTCTCTCAGGTGAAGCATGTTGTGGAAGAATAGGTGATGCACCCTGCTCATCCGAGAGAGCTGAAGGAGGAGGAGGAGGTACTGAAGTAGAAGTGAAACCACCACCCTAATCAACATCACCACCCTGATCTGCAACTTCGCCATGATCACCTACACCTTGATCAACATCAACACCCAAAGGATGAGGAGGAGATAATAAAGAAGAAGCGTCACCATAAACTGGAGGAGGACTAGGAGGGGGTACTAAAGAAAAAGCACCACCATCACCACCCTGATGATCATCATCGCCACCCTCATCATCATCAGTGTTGGATGACGTGCCATCCCTCATCCCTACCAATATCCTGGCAGCTCCAACGATATGACACATACGAGACGTCATATCGCGTGACAAGTCCATCTAGATCTACAAGATATCAGGGTTAGCCCTAATGTCTCTCATYTGGATAGGACAGACTCCCACGCCAACTAAAACTGTACTCAGTTTGTCACACACCTCCATCCTATATATAATATCTGACATACATCGCATGTCAGATGGTATATGCGGCTGAGGACCTTGACCTGCCAAAAACTCATCCATCTCCTCATCTACATAATATGGTGGGGGAGGAGGCATGTCCCCAACAAATGTGCCAACATCTACAAAATATAACACAATTCAATAATTAGTCAACAATTTCATTAAATTTTTTTAATAAAATACGTTAAAGAACATGCTCGAATAAAATTTATTCGAATTAAGTAAGACAATAAAATGAAAGTACAAGATTAATTTAAATATTACCTCGATCATCTAGTGGCTAATCCGTTGTGAAGAGGATGTTGGGACATCCTCGCCAATCCATCCATGCATAAGGGCACGACACCATCATGAAAATGTGATCTGCCTCATTGGATAATAGATCAACTCCCTCCCTGGAAATCCTAGCTGGAAAATCGAGCATGCCCCTCTTGGGAATCATCTCACCCCACATGTGCATCCGCTCCTCGGTCATTGGCCTAGGAGGTCGATGGACAAAACTAGGTCTCGTCTATGGAAACCTCTCAAAAAACAAACAAAATAACTCTAAAGAGAATGAGAATTTCGCCCTCCCATCTATCATAGCATGACATCTATCCAATGCTATAAAAAACTGCCTCAAGAAAATGTCAGACCACCTAATAAATCATGGCCTATGTATCAAAGAATCCACATAATATAAAAGTGCGCAAATAATTTGTTGACCATCACCAATAAAGTGTGAAATGGTTGATAGTAACAATGAGAGGCACCTAACTTCCTCTTCATTGAACGAGGCGATCCACAACTGTCCACCAACCACTTGAAAATTACTAGGAAAAGGTATATCACATGCAATATACCTCTGAGAGTAGGCAAGATGACTCTCAACTGCAACACCCACTGGGACATCAGGAAACTGGGGAAAATCCTCCCCTCCTAGATATCCCAGTGATAAAATAAATATCCTTCTTAGTGGGATGATACCACTGATGAGGACCGAATTTGAATTCATGTTGATGGGCATCCCATCAACAGATCATGTTAGCAAGAAAGGCATAATTCCCCTTCATGAATGTATCCTCCTTGTATTACTTGAGGAGGCCTACATTCCTCAAGAGGAGCCGCGTAGCTGTAGTACTAGGCTGAGGGTACAAATCCCTCTCCCTCTCTTTGGCCTCCCATTCTCGAACCATATTGTACTGGTCCAGTCTCTGCTGTTTCTCCTCCATGTGCTGATGTCTCTTCATAATTAACATATAAATTACATCAACATCATACATAAAAACATAATTTTTTTTCACAAAATGAGAAATTTATTTCAAAATATGCAAATATAAATTTTGTCAAATTTTTATTTTTATATTCGGTGTGCCTGAAACATAGTAATGCACCGCCCACAGTGTGCACATATATCTTACGCACCACATGAAAAGTGAAATTTATTTTAGCTGGTGCGTAGTAATTTGTGTACGGACTGGTGCGTTATATATCACGAACGCATCACTATAACACTATCTATTTTCCACGGTGCATCTATTATTATGTACACACCGGTGCATTACATATAAATGATGCACCGCTCGAACAACTATCTATTTTAAACATCACGTATAGTATTATGAACACGCCAGTGCGTTCCATATAACCAATGCACCATTGAATGGAAACTATTTATTTTTGTCGGTGCGTTCATAATAAACGCACCAGTGCATTTATTCGGAATGCACATGTGAAAATAAATAGTTTCCATTTACCAATGTGTATAGTTTTATGAACGCATCGGTGTGTACATATAAATGAAACACCATTCATATGTAACTTTTCTATTTTAATCAGTGCATATATTTTTATGAATGCACCAGTGCGTTCCCTATAATCAACACACCGTTGAAAAAAAACTATTTATTTACGCCGATGTGTTCAAAATAAACACATCGGTGCGTTCATTATAAAAATGCACTGGTGCGTTTATTCGACACACACAAATGAAAATAAATAGCTTCCATTCAATGATGCATATAATTTTAGGAACGCATCAGTGCGTACATACAAACGACGCACCGTTAAGTGAAAACTATGTATTTTGGATGGTGAGTTTGTTACTTTGTACGTGCCAGTGCGTCGTTGGTAAGTACGCACCGGTGAATACTTTAATACTTCGCACCGTAAAAAAAAAACTATACATGATTAGTGTGCCCTATAAAATTTACAAGGTGCACCGTGCGTGGTGCGAGCCAAACAAATCAAACGCACCGCGCAGAAAAACAAATTAAAAATTGAAAAACAATGCTAATTTAACTCAGTTTCAAAATTTAATCCGCTAAAAAGACAAAGTACAAAGACATAAATAATTTACCCGGACATTTTCTCATCGAGGAGGCATTGTTGGGATGTAGTGAAAAAAATGAAATTTTCCCACCGTATGGAAAAATTGGAATCTCACGAACCGAGCACCGAACGGAAACAATGAAAGCAACAAAAGCACCAGTGATGGTGCACTTCAATTGGACAAAGGAGGCACCGACGGTAGTGCACTTCAATTGGACAAAGGAGGCACCGGTGCTTGAGAGCTTCTCTGCACTGGAAATGGTAAAAATGTTTTTTTACCGCCTTTTTGTTTTTTTAACCATGTTCTGGTGCGCTCGAGTTAAGCGCAACGATGCGCACAACTTCAGATAGCGCACCATTAATTTTTAAAAACATTGTGATGATGCACCATATGGATCATATTGGGGCGCTCTCATGACAAATGCGCACTGGTCTATTTAAAAATAAATGCAGTCTGTGCAACTATTTTTTGCGCACCGGTGGGCCCGTCGTGTGTGCATTAGGCCTGCGATCTTTTTTATCGACTGTTCTTATTTAAACCATGTTCCAGTGTGCACATGTTAAGCACATCATTTCTAACTTATGCATATAACACACCATTTCTTTTTAAAAACATATGACAGTGCCTCATATGGAGTGCATCGGTGCACCACTAGGACAAAGTCGCACCGTTATGCATTTAAAAAAAACACAGACTGTGGAGTTGTTTGTTGCACACTGGTGCTGCAAGGGGACAACGACACATTGGTATGCATTTTGGAAGAAAAATGCAAGATGATGAACATGTTTTTTGCGCATCGGTGCACTTGTTTAGGGCGCACCGGTGCTTTCGATCTTCTTTTATATGATGCACACCATTTTTTTATTTGTTTTTTAATAACTCTGCAACAATGCACCATTGTCTATTAACACCAATGAATTTATATATGTTGGCGCACTAGTGTCGTATAGTCTTATAAATGCACTGTTAAAAAAACGTCTGCTAAAACATCCACCCGCGCACCTCCGTTATAAACAAAGTTTTGGGCTATTTTTATAAGGGCTTCCGCAAAAACCTCTACTATAGGGTCTTTTCCTTGTAGTGTGATACTCTTAAGCCATTAATTGTGGTGGTTCGAGGCATTGTTCTTGGATTTGTATGCCCATAAGTTTACTTTAGGTCCCAAGGCTCTATTTTCCTCCCTTGACCATGTATAATGACCCACAACCCATACTTGGTGCTAAAAAACATCTAATGGTGTCCATATTGTAACTTGAAGGAAAAATATCCCACAAAGAGTTCATATATGGTGGTTTTAAGGACTCGTTGATGATTCTTGGGCCATGGAAGCTACTTTTTAGGCATAATGCACAAGTTTTATCATCTAACCTTGGTCAAAGTCTTCAAATCATCACCTACTTCTCCAGAAACCCTAATGGTGCCAATATGCTCAGTGAGAGGAAATGGATATACTTGGGAGGTCACGTGTATGGTGTTCCTATTGGCCCTGTATGCATGGAATCTTCCTCTAAGGCCTAAAGCCTAGGTTTCCTCCCATCACCATGTTGAGGACCCCTTGATCCATACCTTGTGCTCAAAAATTGTAATGGTGCACATAAATCCACTTGGAGGTTAAATATATCCTTTGAAGGTCATGATTTTTTCTTGGGCCTTGATTCCTATAATATTCATTTATGGCCTAAGTCCTCAATTTCCCCCCTTAACCATATCCATGAACTTGATACCCATACCTAGTTCTAAAAACTTCCTAATATCCTCAATATCCCCACTTGGAGGGAAAGGACATGATTAAGAGGTCATGTGCGGTGGATCAAGGTGTTTTTATTGAACCTTGTTTCTTAGAAGATTTCTTTATGGTCTAAGGCCTAGGTCTCCTCCTTCAATGATGTCTAGGGACCAAAGACTCATGTTTCTAGTATGAAAAATCTTGTAATTTGACATAATATCCCTACTCAAAGGAAACGATAACCTTAAGAGGTATTCTATTGTGGTTTGATGTGTTTTTCATAGACATGTGTTCCAAAAATATTACTTTGGGTCCAATCATCATGTTTCCTTCTATGACCATGTCTAGGGCCATGAGACTCATAATTAGTGTTCAAAGTATTTCAACAATTCTTGTATCCCTACTTAGAAGACAATGGTGCCTTGGGATGTCCTATGTCGTAGTTTGAGTCATTGTTCTTTTCCATGTATTCTTAGAAGCTTCATTTACAATGTAAGTCTTCATATTCCTCTACAAACCATGACCAAGGCCCTAAGATTAATACCCAATGGTAAAAATTTCCTAATGTCATTAATATCCTTATTCATAGGCCAATGATATCATTAGAAGGTAATGTGTGGTGGTTTGAGGTGTTGGTCTTGGACTTTGATACCTATAAGCATCCTTTACTAATTAAGACCCAAGTTTGCTTCCCTTACCATGTCAAGGAATCCAATAGCATACCTAATTCCACTAATATCTCATCTTGGGGGTGAAGGATATACATTGGGGGGGAAAATTACTCACAAATGTGCACATTCTTTAGAATGCACATACACTCTAGATTGTGCAAGTATTCCTATAACACATACACATTTCTTTAATTCATTTTTTGGCAAGATTAACAAATTCAAAATACATGTTTTCTAACTTGGTTGCTTCAGATTTAGGTTCAGAATGATAAACTTGGTGGTTTGGAGTGCAAATACGTCAAAACCTCCATTTTTTGTGAATGACTCTCAATATCTCTATTTTTCATGTTATTTTTGTACAGGTTACACAAATCCATCATCCATGAAACTATGCATACATATAGAGTTGACTATGGAGATTCCAAATATATAATTTAAAAAAATAATAATAGTGTTTACTATTTTAAATTTATTTTTGTCTTTACATATATTGGAATCTTAAAATACCCATTTTTAGAAAAAAGATTATAAGCTCCATTAGTACAAACTCAGATCTACAATCTAAAAAAAATAATTGTTTGATTATGTTAAGACCCTCATACCTTGCACTAACTCATTACTTAGTAATTTTAGTGCTATAATGACTTTAATGATTTTATTTGAAAAATAAGTTGTGCACAAAAACTATGCAATTGACATTATAGTTTTTGAAAAAATAGGGGTGCACAAGAACTATGCTTTCTCTACAATAATATATATATTTTTTAAAGGAAATTTCATCATTTAGATACTCAACACAAGTAGTAACGTATGAATTATATTTTGCATGAAAAATAATGTACCATTGTTAGAAAACTCAAATTTAACATAGTATACAAAAAATATTAAATAAAAATTATAAATTTGGAAAGCTAATTCAATTTCCTGGATGTTTGACTTGCTAGTAACACATCATGAGAGACTATCATTAGCTTGAATTCACCCTTTATTGATTAATTAAATACTACTATTCCCATATCTTCCATTCATTGAAGTGCATGCATGTGGTAATTTTCAATCAATTGTCAAAGAAACAACAAAAGAAGAAGATATCGTTACTCTTTGTTGCTCAAGATTTTTAAGAAGGGATATATTTATTACTTAAACATAATAGTAATAATATATATTTAATCCTTCTATTCATTGAAATGCATGAATGTGATAATTTTCAATTAAATGTTAAAAAACAACAAAAGGAGAAGACTTGATTACTCTCACAAACAATATGCACTATATATCATAACATTTAATGCTCTATATGTTGAGATGTGAGATACATACGGTCCAATCTAAAAGTATTAAAGATTGATTGGTAGATATCCTAGCAGATAGAGCATTAAATGTTTTGTTGCAAGGTGCATATTAATATCTATTACTCTGCTCAAACTTTGAGACACAACTTTATTAATTATTTTGTATGTAAGATTATAAATTTGATGTAGTTATTTCATATTTACAAGAAAAACTCTTTTGTTAGGGAAAAATTACATACATAATTAATAATATAAAAATTAATTAATTAAATAATTTAACAACATAAAATAAATTAAAATTGTGTTAAGGTTTAGGTGATAATTTTGTTATAAAAAAGTTACTCCCTTCCTTTTCGCCACGAATACTTACAAAGGAAATCACAAAAATTATGGATGGTTAGAAATCAATATTATCGATATTATGAGAATCACTTGCATATAATTATGGCTTCAAGTTATTATACCTGTGGAAGGTAGAGTATATTGTAATTTATTTGTAGTCAATTTATTTGTTTTTTTTCACTTTCTTCCTTCAAGTTTTCCAAAGTCTCCAAAAAATTATCTATTAAATTGATTATTCTTTAAATTGAAAAATAAATTTTAAATTTTCTAAATATAAATTTCTATTTTGTGATTGGTTGTTAACTACGATTGGACAAATTTTATGTGGTTTTACACCTAATTGTCATATTTTAAAAATTAAAAATTAAAAAATCAAACAGTTTTCCACATGTCCTTATTAATTATAGCCAACAACACTTATTTGTACACATGTGTGGTATTCTAGATATAAAATAGTATGCAGAACATAAATATTTTAGCTAGAAATGACAGAGAAACAATGATATAATCATAACAATACCAAAATAACACCCGAAAGAGCACTTTGATTACAGATAGCAATGTTCACTTGCCTCTTCGAGGGGGCAACCTCAAGCAGAGCATAGCTCTATTAAAATAATATCCAAGACAAGATTTCTCATACCCTCTACTTCTATTTATACTCTATCTATCCAAAAGAACAATCTAGAGGAAGATCCTTCTAGAAGCGAAAGCTTCTCTGAGGTCTTCTTACATTTGACTTATTCTTCCTTATTGCTAGGCCTTATTAATATTGGCCTTTATTACATGTAATTATATTATTCTACCTATGTGAGGGGTTAGGGAGGTTAGGTCCCTAACATGCCCTCCCCCTTGAAGAAAAACCTTGTCCTCAAGGCGTCAAATGAGGGAATCGTTGTAGAATGGTGGTTGACTCCTAGATGGCATATTCTAGAGGTGTATCTTTCCATTGGACTAACACTTCTTGGATGCTGTGCTAGCATAGACGATGCTCTCTCTTGGCCAAGACTGCTTGTGGTTTCAACCATACAGAACCTTCTTCATCCAACTCAGGAGACTAGTTTGAGTTTTGCACTTAGTTCCAATCACCTTCTTTAAGAAGGAAACATAAAAAATAGGATGGAGCTTTGACTGACTAGGTAGAGCTAATTGATAGGCCATCGATCCCACACGCTTGAGCACTATATAAGGACCATAAAATTTGGCCACAAGTTTCTGACAATGTTGAGCTTTGAGTGAAGTTTTCTTATAAGGTTGTAGTCTAAGAAATACCTAGTCCCCTTCAACAAAATGGCGTTCGAAACAACCTTGATCTACTTGTTGCTTCATGCGATTTTGAGCCATGACCAAATTTTCTTTGAGGACACGAAGAATAGCCTCGTGGACTATAATATTTTTGTCAACCTCCTGAACCTTCGAGACCCCTGGCATATAGGAGAGAACTGATGGGGGATTTTGGCCATAGACTACTTCAAAAGGAGTCATGTGAGTAATTGTATGGTAAGATGTGTTGTACCATTCAGCTAGGGGTAACCATTGAGCCCACCAATTTTTCCGCTCAGATGAAAAACACCTCAAATATGTTTCCAAACACTTGTTGACAACTTTAGTTTGGCCATCCTTTTGGGGGTGATAGGCAATGTTGAGATGCAATTGGGTGCCCTGTAGCTTGAAAAATTCTTGCCAAAAATTGCTGGTGAAAGTGGTGTCTCTTTCAAAGACAATAGAATTAGGCATGCCATGAATCTTGAAGATATTGTCCATGAATATTTGAGACACTGTGGTAGTTTTTATTGGGTGTTGAAGAGCACAAAAATGATCATATTTGAGACGATCCACTACCACCTGATTTAGGTAATCCCATAATGAAATCCATAGAAATATCTCACCAAATAGTAGCGTGAATCGAAAGCAGTTGGAGTGTTCCTAGGGATTTGACAGTTTATCCTTTTTTTCATTGACATACCTCACATTCAATCACAAAGGTGTGAACGTCCTGTTTCATACCCTCTTAGAA
>JASDQU010100107.1:160452-189103 GCA_032191745.1 Picea mariana
GGACACATGCATTGTACATTGTGAACATGGTGTTATTTTGATGACAAAGATATCCATTGTGCTAAGGATGTGAGACAAAGTAGTCCTTCACAAACTCATATATTGTGAAGTCACATGAGAATGAAAAAGATTGCTAAGCAGTCCTTCATGGACACATCCTGTGTGGAATCATGTGAGAATGAAAAAGATCACCAAGTCTACATAGTTTGTTGTGTTGTGTGCAAAATGTCTCAATTGTTCTTAGCTATATTATAACCCTAACCATTCATATGCAAGACATTGTTGGGGCCATCGGACCACAAAGGCACGAACCCTCTACCTACTCTAGTTAGGTACATTGTCTTAGAAGAATAAAAACGTCTTATTTTACAGGGTTAGAAATGTAGTGATACCATGCCGTTGGGCTGTGAAAAACTCATCCTCCACGCTGCAACAATGGATGCCATTCCTCCAAATTATAAGTTTCAAATATATGGAGGCTATTTAATTATTTCAATCATTCAACTCTTTCTAAGTTTCAAACATTTGGAGGCTATTAATTATTTCAATCATTCAACTCTTTCGCCTTAGTGCTAGGGAGCATTTTTTTTGGCAAGTTCTAGTGGCGCATTTGTCTGAGTGAGGCAAGTTCCAATAGCGCGAGTAGGGGGCAAGTTCCAGTAGCGCATTTTTTTTTCCATGAAAACACTAAGATATTAATTAAAATTCTAAAACTATTTTTCTCTTTAATATTTTACGAGTTTTAATATAAATCTTACATTAGGGGCCACATTATAGAAGTGGAATTAATTAAAATTATAAAACTATTTTTCTCTCTAATATTTTATGAGTCTTAATATTAAATATATACATTAGGGGGCACATTATAAAAGTGGAATTTGTTGTTTTAATTGATAAATGTAGGTGTCATTCTCTATCAAAATGGAAAAATCTATTATAATTCAATGATGGTTGTTAATAATAATTATGAGTTGACTTATCATTTTTATTTAAATATAATTATTCTACCTAAAATAAAGAGTTGTTGGTTCCTATAATTAAATATTTTCACTTGTTACATATCCCTCTAAATTTTAAGTATTTAGCATGTTTTCTTACGTCCTAAAAATAAATTTTATTTATTTACTCTATTTTTTATTCTTCACTTGTTACATATTTCTTTAAATTTTAAGTAGTTAGCATGTTTTCTTACGTCCTAAAAATAAATTTTATTTATTTATTCTATTTTTTATTCTTTTATTTTTCTATATTGATAATAGATGTAAGATTACACAATTTTATAATGGCATTATTTATTTTCATTATCATTATTATTATTTTTTTCTATTTATTATATTTTATATCAATTTTTTTATTTATTATATTTATATATTTCATTTTGTAAATTTTTTTAACATATTTTATATTATGTGTATGATTAATTTTTTTTAGTATTTGATATTGTAAATATAATATTTTATATTGAAATGATTATTATATTTTTTTATCTATTTTTTTTTAAGGATAGCAAAATTTATCACTCATTACTTTTATTTAAGGAAAACCACACCACTTTAAATGATTTATTGGTGGTTTTTAAGGGGACAAATTTTAGTAATGCAAGAAAGACTAGCTCTTAGCCAATTAGAAGTAGTTTTAGGCCTTGCTCTAAGACCAAAAAAAGAATAGTATTCACAAAAAAACTACTCTCTTATGATCATCACTAAAGCTATCTCCAATGATTTTTTTAATAACATTTGGAATTATCAAATACTATTCCCAATTACAATTTAATCTTTGACCTAAAAAAAATTAATTAATTATTTTTATTATATTTTTAAAATTAAATCATAAATATATTAAGCATTATATTGACATACTTTGTTTTCATATCCTAATTACATAGGGTATACAAATTTGTAAGAAATGACAATATTTTATTGTTTAAATTGCATTTTTGAATGTAAAAATGGATTCATCCTATTGAAAAACCTCTTGGATACTCTACAGAATTAACTAATGAAATATGCATATCCAACAATTTCTTGAGAAAATTTAGGAAAAATTAAAGAAAAAATATCCTAGAAAAACAAAAACAAAAACAAAACCTAAAACATTTAGACATATACTGTTGAAGCACACAAAGTAACTAGGTAAGTGATATTTCATTTGGTACATGTTACCTTTCACTTTTTCATAAGATGTCAATGTTCAAGAGATCATCATAAACTAGTTCATATTTGAGTTAAAAAGTGATAATTTGGTTTTACAGCAGATAAATTCAATTTTTAATGAATTTGGTTTTTAAGCAGTAGTGGAAACGTTTTGCTTTTTGGAGGTTTTGCGATTTTGTCCAAATTTATATGACAGCCAAAAAAACTAAAAATAAAACTTTTAACCAACCCTGTCCCTGTTTTTTTAATGATATAATCTATTTTAAATTTTAATAACATAATTTTTTTAAATAAATAAAAAAGTAATAAAAAAAAAAATTAAAAAACTAAGGTGATTGTAGATAACACATTTCTAATTGGTGTTCCTTCGTAACTGGTCATACATCAAGTTTTCAACGCCAAATTGATGGAGAATTATGTCCAGGACCTTCCTTGGTGTAAGGAGATGCTTGTAATTGCAATCATTAAATTTGGATTTAAAACATAGTACACCACTTATCTTTAATTAAATTGTGGAAAATATTATAAATTGAGCTGTAAAACATTCATGGCAACTTTGAATAGCATATGCATTGTTGTGAGAATCTAACAAACATATATACAACAAATATATACTGTGGCCACTTATCCAAGAACAGAATATTATATTGAAATTATTGGCCATGAGTTTGATGGGGCCGAGGACTCGGAAATTGTGAAAGGGGACAACGGACATTTAGGCTCGGAAATTGTGAAAGGGAACAACACGCCATAATTAAATAGATCTGTACACCAAAGCTGAGGACAACCATCTGCCTTCCTCTATATTTGTGCAACACAGGGAACTAACTTTCAATGAACGAACACATAGCATTTGCTTTTTCTTTTACTTTTACTTTCCTTGTTTTGCTTTTGGATATCGGAGTTTAATTTGATTGTAGATTCTGAATTTAATTTGATTGTAAATTCTAATTAAATTTGATTGTAGAATGTAGATTTGGATCATTTAAAAATATAGTTATAAAATGTTGTGAGTTAAAGATTCTAGGAAATGATGATTTTTTTTTGGGATATTTGTTCAAAATTCGATTAGAAATTGTTGGGTTCATAGATTTGAGTGCTTTGAGAGTTTTTCAGCATGCTGAATCCATTTTTGTATTCAGAAATGGATTTTGAACAACGAAAAATAGTGATTCGTGTAAATTTATATCCCCGGATTTCCGCTAAAAAAACCATTTCGTAGAACAGCTCATCAAAACCTTATAAAATAAATTGTTGACTTTGTGACCAAGTTTTCCAATGACCCAAATAAGAATACCTTCTATATGGATAATGAGAAGAAAAGCTCATATTACTGTCCAATTTTTTCTTAAAAATGGATTAATATTTTTTTGATATCTAGATATTCACTTATAACATTTTTCTGAAACATTCCAGATCTGTTGTTGTAGAAAACTTCTGCACTGTTAGATTAGATGAAAAATACTGCAAGATACTTATTGCTTCGACAGTTCCTGATGATGGGTGTAGTGTCTACTGGAAAAGCTGGATCGTTTCAAAAGCTCCTTACACAGTTTATTTCCAGAATTACAAACAGCGGAATTTTTATAGTCAAATTAATATGGTTTTCCATTATGAGATTTTCTATATAGGTCATGCTTACCAATTTATTAACTTTAATATTTCTTGGCAGTCTGCAATTAATGTCTAACAAACTTTTATAATAATAATAATTTAATTTTAAGATTACTGCCAATCAAGACACCAAATTGGTGTATGAGATTCTCTTGTTTGTGAAACAAAGAATCCCTCTGCTCAACTATTAGACGGCTAAAGTCTATATACCTTACTAGCTCTGAATTTGAACCTGTAACTTTTCAAGAGAAATCACATGTTCTTAACCATTAAACTTACTCAAACAATACCCAATTAACTTAGATCCTGTATAACCATAAATCTCTTAAATCTCTTAAACTAAAAAATATATATATCAATCTCAATTATTTTTATCGTTACTGATTCAAATTCAGAGTTTTCTATCAAACTGATTTCAGATAACAAATTAGATATACTTCTAAAAACTCATTATGCAATTCAATACTCGTTGCTCAGAGCAGGGACATACATCTAAGTTTCAGTAAGGAGTAGGGACAGACATCCACTTTTTTGTGTCAACTACGTAAATTAAATGGAAAATAATTGAAAATTTTAATAAAAAATATTACAATAAAATGTTTTAAGAACATAATTATTCGATTTATCCCGATTCTTATTAGATCCGAATTAAAATGAATCCATATTAAAGTAACGTAGTTTAGTGTAGTTCCTAATTTCCTTGAAACAGTGGAAAAGGAAAAAAAAAAACACCAATGTCGTTCAAATCAATTCCAGAGAGATTTTAATGTACATGCGGCCGTCAGCTGCCATGGCTTCAGATCCAAGCATGAAATTGTGGACTAATAGACTATCGAATAATATTAATATCCTAAAGAAAAAACAAAGAGAAATATTATAAGCAGATCCTGCTTAAGAATCAAGAAGAATTTGTATCTGACGACGAGAACTGGAATCTGAAATTCAGATCTGCATTCGTCTGATCGTCATCTGACCTCAGATTTCAATTTTTTTTGGTTCCGGGACGAACAACAAATTCAAGTTACTGGGATTAACGAACAGAGCTCGAGACAGCGCCGCCGCCGATTCAGTCTTTCTCCTTGCCGTCGGCCTGGGTTTCCTGGGCGCCGGCGGGCACGTTAAGATCTTCGGTATTCTGTGCTCCTCAGACTTGGGTGTCTCGCATCCTTCGTCGCCGTCGGTTAAATTCTTCGAATCAACCCCGATATCGACATTCTCGGTGGACAAAAACAATCCGTGAATCCCAACATCGATCTGCTCAGTCGGCAAAACCAAATCGACCTCACCTTCGATGTCGGCCGTCGCGTCGGCCTTGAATTCCAAGAGCCTCTGATTACAAGCAGGGCGACGAGGCCGAGCCGTGACGATGGGCTTCAGTTTAGGCGAAAATCCGACGTTTTCAGAATCGAGACCGACATCGGAGGCCTTCCTCTTTCCGGCGGAGATTCGATTCGCAGACATCTCGCCAATCGATTTCTCACAATTTCAAGCACCTTCATAAAGAGTCTGCCAAGAAGCGTGTGAGAGAAGCAGAAGCAGCGTTTGATGTGGCAAAGCCATGGATCTGGAAGACATTGCACTAATATAAACGAAGAAAAGGTCTATATATATATAATTATAGTGATAAAAAGTCAGAGGAGGACGTCATAATGTAAGAGTTTCCTTCAGCATTATTTATTCACGATTATCAATATGCATCTTGTAACAAAAAGTAATTAATACTAGCACAGCCACAAGTCATTCATGGCTGGCTGGTGAATGCCTAAATAACCGAGTCCTGGGCATTAAATAATTGCAGAATCCTGTGTATTAAATCACTGATGCAGTAAGAGTTTTAGGAAAATCTCATCCAGTAAATAATAGTTGGAGTAAAAATCGTGGTTGGTAAACTTGGGCTCTTTAGAAAATGAAACTTTAATCACTCAAAGGTGGCAATCAGCTAGCCATCATAGTAAATTTTAAATATGATTAAGTAAAAGTTAAAAATAAACATGTAAACGGATGTCTTTATAATAGTGAGGAAATTAGTGGTTGAAATCACAACCATGATTTATTGGGACCACTAAAAATATTTCAACAATATTTAATCTTGTTCATACAAAACTGATTAAGTACTAAAAACATATTAAATATGTTCATTGTCAATAGATGTACTGTATAACTATATAAATTTAAATATAAATATATATTATCTCATTTGAAAATTTGATAAGTATTTTGTAATAAAATAATTAATATTATATAAATAAAAAAAATAGATCATTTCATTTGAAAATTAAAGAAATAAGTATTATATATATATAGTTAAATAAATAATTAAAAACAAATATTAATAATTAATGTATATTTTATTTTATAAAAAAATTCTTGAAACTAATAATTTATAAAGAGAAAAATATACATGTATAATTTTAAAAGCTAAAAAATAAAGAATATACTCACATTATATCAACAAAATTTACACGAAGTTATAAGTGGAAGATTGCTTAAGAACCTCCACCTTTATATCATATTATCTATATACTTTTTTCTATGGTCTAATATATATATATATTTTTAATTATTTTTATCTATATACTTTTTTGTTATGGTCTAATATGTAGAAAAAAATAGCATCATGTTTAAACTATTAAATTATCTATGTTATAACATATAACACTTAAAACAAAAAAAAGTTAAATACACATTAATCATCACGTGGAGTAACATGATTGGATTGGTTTTTGTTCCATTGTGTGTTGGTACAACTCTTTGGATTGGATTGGTTTGGGTTTTCCTATTGTGTTAGTGTTAGGACAGTTTTCTCTCGTTCTTAGATGAGGTATCCTTTGAAGTAAGAGAGAAAGATAATGTAATTTCAAAAATAGATTAGTAGAGAGTTTCAATTATTTTTTTTTTTTTAATTTAAATGGTTTAAAGAATATTTTCCGAACCATTCTTTAACGTTCTTATTAGATGAGGTGATAACTTTTGTTTTTAAATTTAAATGGTTTGAAAAATATCCTTCAAACCATTCTTAAAAGATCTTAGATGAAGTATCCTTTGAAGTGAGAGAAAAAAATAGCTTAATTCTAAAAATAGATTAGTATAGAGTTTCAAAATTTATTTTTAAAGTTTAAATGGTTTGAAGAATATAAAATGGATGGACAGATTCATGTTCTAATTTTTTCTGTTCATGAAGAAATAAAATAATGAGGTAAAAGAATCGAGAAGTGAAAGTGCATTCGAACTAATGGAATTGGAGAAAATAGATCAGTCGTTCGGGAACGAACCTAGGTGGGGATTACTAGCGATTCCGGCTTCATGCAAGCGAGTTGCAACCTGCAATCCAAACTGAGGCCGGGTTTTTGAGGTTACCACCCCTGGAGATGAAGTTGCAAATTGGGCCGACTTATACAACCGACTTTATCGAGAGAGATTACTTAATATCTTATTGTTGTTCATTGTAGTGCTCCAAAGCTTGGGTTATCATGGATTTAACAAGCCATTAAAACTCAATGATCCTAAAGTATTTGGTATCTCGGGTTCAAAATAAAATGGGTCCATGACCCATCCTTAGAGCTTGTCCAACACCTATTATCAAGTCAGCCACTGTCTTTTTTTTTTTCCGGGTCAAGTTCTCCCTATCCTCCATTTCCTTTCCTTTCTAATAGAAGCAAGGCAGATCTCTGAAGTGTTGGGGGATTTCCTTTCCTTTTTAATAGAAGCAGGAAGCAGGGCAGATCTCTGAAAAAGTTTTTCAAGTGCTTGGGCTTCAAAGTGTTGGAAAGGCAAGGGGGATTTCTTGAGGTCGATGCTCCAAATTTTTTCCTATGTCCACCCCCGAATTTGATAGAGTTTCGTTTAGTCATGGATGAAGTGACAATTGGAGAGGGAACAATATCAAATTGCTCTGCGCAATGAGGAAAAGGTCATAGAGAAGTTTGCCTATAAAAAAAGGTAGAGATAGAGTTTTACCTTTGCCTTGAGCAAAGGTAAACCTAAACCCAGGACGAATGAAAAACGCCCAATAACAAAATATTGGAAATTAATTTATGTTTTATTTATTAAAAAATCCCCAAACTAATAATTTTTTTTATCATTTATTCAAAAATTTATACTCAAAACTTAAAATATTTATTCAACCAAATAATATAATTTAATTATATAAATTTTCAAATTTTAATAAATAATTTATGTACATAATAACATAATATGTTGAATAATTCAAAGTCAAATCTTCATAGTTTAATTAATCAGTTATTATTATTTATTATTTTTATAATGAAGTAACTAAATTGAATATGGGTTAGATATACATTATGTTGGATAATAATGTAGAAATGAATAATAGGTTATTATTGGAACTATTATAATTAGGTTACAAGTTGTATTAGTTACTTTTAGAATTCTAGGATTCATCTATTCCTATACATGTAATGTTAGTCTCAAGCAAATAACAAGAAGGGTGAAGTGTTATGTGTGTAATTTGTGTGCAATAATTTTTCTGATTTGGTATCAGAGCAGGTGAGGAGGTGAGGAGGGTGTGAGGTTAGGAGAGCCAATAGCCTAGGCAGAAGGAAGTCATATCATTGGGTGTGTGTGCAGGAAGAGCAGCTGTAAGGAGGTGTCGTCACTGCATCAAAGCATTAAGGAATCGTTGCATGAGATCGTTGTCAACTGGCAGGAGAGCCATTGGTCTGTGAAGTGCTCGCTGGAAAGAGTTTGACTGAAGTGTTGATCAGGTTTAAGGAGCCCTACGTGAGTAGTGAAAGAGGGGGATTGTTGCCCGAGTCATAAGTATAGCCGCCTTGCATTGGATCTTAGTTGACTAAGCCATCCAGTTTCAAGATTAAAAATGATGTAACTGATTTAAAGAATAGTATCTTTTGAGCATGGAGTCTTTACCTTTAGAGAAATTTAATGGCATCAATTTTCATACTTGGAAAGTTAAAATAAAAATGCACTTAATGAATAAGGGTTTATGGAGTATAGTAAAAGGAATGGAAAAAGAACCTACATAAGCCAAGCTATTAATTTAGTGGGACAAAAAGGAAGACAAAGCTAAGGCTATCATTGGATTGGCCCTTTCATACACTCAACTACATCTTGTTGATTTAGGAAAATCATCTAAAGGAATTTGGGAGAAATTGAGTAAGTTATTTGGTGAAAAAACTATAAATGCAAAGTTCTCTTTAATATTACAACTATTTATTCTTAAAATGCATGATGAGACATCTCTGTCTAATCATATAAATGATCTAATGTCTCTTATAAGGAAGTTATTTGAAATTGGTGCAACAATAGATGAAAAAGATGCTAAAACAATTATATTAAATAGTCTATCTTCCAAGTATAACAATGTTGTATTTGCATTAAGTCAAATATCCTCTTAATCATTAGAAGGAATGATAGCATCAATTTTAGTAGAAGAAAAGAGGATGAATGCATGAGACATAAATGTGACAAAGTTAGAGAGAGAGGAAAAAAAAAAAACAAGAATAGAAATGTAGGAATTGATTGGGGTTTCAGTACCCGTCTATGTATTAAATAGGTTACACAAAGTACAAAGGATCCAATGAATCTCTTCCAAACATTGTAGTAAACTAAAATGAACTCAATGACTAACTGTAGTCTAAATGGTTGAGCTGGCAGAAAGCTTGACATGTGGATGAAAAGATGTAGATTATCTCTAACACTCCCCCTTAATCTTAGCTGTTACATTCATCAACACTTACAATGCTCAAGTGTTGTCTTGGATGACCACAAACCTCACACAGAAATGGTTTCGGCTGACCATGAACCTTCATGATGGAGACACTCATTTACAATGCACACACTCACTTGGGCTTTCTTCACTATGAGTTTCATCCTCAAACTTTCTTCTTCCTCTTGTACCTGCAAAAACAACTAATCATTAACATCCTTATAGAAAACAATCCATCTACCGAGATACATGGGTGCCATCAACTGTACTTGCTAGTTCTGTAGGAATTTATTTCACCTACATGGTTCATCAATATAAAAAACTCTCCCTTAATCATACTTTGATCCCTCACTCTGAGATTACTCTATCTCACATTCCCCCTGTTAATCGAAGATTCAACTTCTTCGACTTTCCATCAAGCTTAATCACAACTTGATGCTCCATCCACTCTTTGCATAAGAGGGATTCATGCTACATGATTACTAATCTATGTAGGCATGACTTAACAATGCTTACTAAACATTTGGGGAATACAACTTGCCTATGGAAAGGCTTACAACTTGGACCAAGAACTTCTGAGGTGTTGGGTACAACCGATCATGCACCCCTTACAACAGTATTTGACATTTTACTTAGGTACAACAAGCATTCTATATGCTTCACTAAATGCCCATAATCCCATTACATTTTTCAATTACATTATTATCACTAATGTGACCAATTTTACCATGGCTCTAATCTTTACTACAACAACGCTTTTAGAAACAAATCCTATTCATTTATTTTAAAACATTCAAATACTAAAGAAATTAATAATAACCATTTATCACTTGGTGGTTGTTGGGACAAGTTTGGGGAATTGCGCAGGAGCACGCGCAGAACAAGGAATAACGGTTAGTGCATTTTATGGACCAACGCACGAAAAGAAATGAAGTTAGTTAGAAGTCATTAAGTATTTTGGTCCATTTTGTAACGGGCTAATCCCAATGAAAATATATAAATATGTAATGGTTTTTGGGTAGAAAGGAGTCGATTTTGAATAGTTGGATATGGGTGAATGAACTAAGTGTGTATTGTATGTGCGAATGACAAGGGTATTTTGGGAATAATTGAGATATCATGTATGAGTGTGGTTCACACCTTTTGTAAGAGATGATGTTGAATGATAATATAAGAAGCGTGCCATTGTGGACGTAGCCCATATTGGGTGAACCATGTTAAATATGGTGTGTTTGTGTTATGTTATGATGTGATGTGTTTGTTTTATGTTTATTGCGTGCACATAATGTATGAATGGTTAATTTGAATATGTTTGATTATGCACACATGATGTATGGTATAATGAATGCATGTTAAGTATAATGGTTATGATGAATGCCTCCCATCCCTTCATGACTGTAGAAACCTGGTTCCTACAGTCCCCATAGATACCTCAGGTTAGAATTCACCTGCTTGTAGGTGACGCCGAAAGGGCCAGTATCTTAGGGTTTTGTTGGTGAATTAATGTTGAACCTTGGGTGTACCCACTACGTGCCAATAAATGGTTCTGTTGCCAGGACCAAGATTTGCGACTGAGGGGAATGTGGAGGATGGATAAGGAAGGGATTGGACAATGGTTAGAGACAAAGGAGCACGATTTTTCCAGAAGTCGGAATAAGAACCCACAGATCAACACATAGAAATGGTTACAGAGGTATGTGTTTACAGATTTACATGATATTTTCTTTGTTGATTTCCTGAATGTTTTGACTGAGTGGATACAGAGGTTAGCTAAAAATAATGGAACATTACGCGTTGTGGTCCTGAGGAATTGGACCCCTACATTGATTCAACAAGTTAATATCGTAAGCAATAAGATATCACACACATTTGATTTTTGGCTAGATAGCAGATTGGGGGGTTATATTAATAAGTTCGCTATAAATTGTACCTAGTCATATAGTGTTGTTTAAAGATAATTATTTAAAGGTATGCGCAGAAGGTATTTGAAATAATTGTCTATTTGGCTCAAGATGTTGTTGTGTGATAAGGGGATTATGAAGATGGAATATGATTTCCCTAATAGCTAAGCACTTTCACACACATAGGGGGACTGGGGGATGACCAGGGGATGGTATGAGTGTATGGAAAAGAGGGATGAAGAGAAGGAATGAGGAATGGATGGGCTGAGGATGCTAAGAGAAGAAGAATGTGCAACAAACAATGAGATTGGGGTATTGTGTAGTGGTAAAAGATTTATGCATAATAGAAACATGACTATGGCTGAGATAGAAGGGAAACACAATTATATTGAGGAAAGGGACACTGGTGTGAGACTCCATATCAAAGGAATATCACACATAGAAGGGGAGGAAAAGGAAAAGGATTATCAACTCATTCCAGTAGAATAAGATACATTACATCCCACTCAGGTCAGACTCTACGTGGAACCCATGACCCCATGTGCATCTCCAAGGACTAAGGTAAGATTTGAAGCTTTGCCAATTATAGTTAGTGAAGGAAGTAGAGGTAGCATAAAGGTAGTTAGAGTAGTGGAATTAGTACGCCAAGTCAGAATCAGTTAGTGTCACCAGGGAAGAATATCGTGCAGTACACGATGGTGGGAGTAGATCCCACAATGAAGAATATCCAAGATGATGATGTAAATATTGCGCAGTTGGAAATGACATTCAAAGAAAGTGCATTACTATGGTATATGAAGTATATGTCTACTGTAACTATGGGACAAACCAGAACATTAGCAGACATCATGCAATCTCTGTTAAAGGAATTCCAGAAATTGAAGTCTGAGTCGCAGTGTATTATAGAGCTAAAAGGGATCAAGCAATTTTCAAATGTGTCAGTATCGGATTTTGATCAGAGATTGAAGATCTTAAAGGATTGGTTGGATTTCTAGATCCCATATGAGTAGCATAGGGATTGGTTCATTGCATAATTGTTTATGCATATATGTTTCCCTTTGACACAACATAAATTTACATCGCAACCAGAAGCCCTAGAAATTTCCATGAAGTTGGAAGCATCCCCTATAGGAGAGAATGGCACATAGAGGGCTGAGGTTCAGTCGTAGTTAGAAGCATTGACTATTCAATTGAAAGAAATGGCTAAAGGAAAGGAAAAGTGAGAAGACGTCTGGTGTATTACATGTAGAACAAAAGGTCATCATAAGAATGAATGTCCAACATTTAAGGAGTATTTTTGTATAGGAGATTTGAATCCTTTAGGAGTATGGTGCGAGATATGTAAAATGATGGGTCATCATCCTATTTCTTTCTCGTTGATGCAGAAGCACTAGAGCAATGCTAGAAACCTATTTTGTAATTTTTGTAAGTCTATTGGACATGATGAAAAGGAGTGTCACGCACTAGATTTGATGAGAGAACGCACCGTGGATGCATACAACGTCCATGGGGAAGAAGGACCGAAAGGAGGAGTACCACAATATAATACTTCGAGAGGTTAAAATAAAGGAGGAAGAGGAGGATTCAGAGGTCGCAAAAGAGGAGGATTTGGTAGAGGAAGTGGTCTACTTATATGTTATAACTGTAATGAAACTAGGCATTTTGCGCGAGACTGTCCAAAGCCGTGCATGACATGCACTTACTATAGACAACTAAACCATAAGACATAAGATTGTCCACAAATGATCACAAAGTGGTAAGAAAAGAGGAACCCGAATGTGCATATGATAGTAGTAGAAGAGTGTGATGAACGACTTAAGTGTAGATTTTAACCTTGTACAATATCTACTGCAAACATATATTCAGTAAAAGAACAAAAAATATACAATGAAAAATACAAACATTACATAGAGATTTTTCCCCTGGAAACCCAAACCGGGAAAACCAACATATTCTATATTCATTCATGTATTTTACATTGTTTACTATACAATATACATATAGGAGACAACGACATCCAAAACCCTAACCCAATGACCTGGATTAGTCCACAACCATAATTCCTTAACTGGAAATAGAAAACCATTGGCAAAAACCATGTGCCAAAAAACCACCTAAATATGTGACACGTTTCTCGAGGCATGTGACACGTTTCCCGAGGCAAATTTTTTTTTTCTCGGGGGTTTTGCACCCCCCCTCAAACCCCCCTGCGCGCTCAATAACTACTCGTGCAAAGAATATAACCCATACCCAACATTCTCCCACTTGTTTTCTTTGCATATAGGGGGTTACAAGGTTACATAGTCAACAATCCAGGGCAACAATGCCCATGGGCCCTCTACACCAAGAGAACTTCTCAGTTCTCACAAATTGTTTTAATGAATCTGCAACATTCTTCAAAGTGTCCACCTTCATCAAAAATACTTTCTTTTCTTCAACCTTGTCTCTCACAAAGTGATATTGAATATCAATATGCTTTGTCTTTGAATGATGAGTTGGGTTCTTCGCCAGAAAAATTTCACTCTGCACAATCTATCCTTACAGCTTGTTGTACCAACCCAATACCTGAACATAATCTTTGTAACCATATTGCTTCCTTACTTGCATGATTGGCTGCCATGTATTCATCTTCTGTAGTTGAAAGTGCCACTACAACTTGTTTTTTTCTCATCCAACTTATTACTCCTCCAAACAGGTTAAACACATACCCACTTGTAGATCTCCTATGATCCAGATCTCCAACCCAGTCTGCATCCACAAAGCCATGTATATACACCACTTTGTCCAATCCCAGTCTTCCTTCGTAGCACAATCCATAGCTATCAATGCCACACAAATACCTGAAAACCCTTTTTACTGTTGTCCAATGCTCCTTCCCTGGTTTTGACATATACCTGCTCAAAACTCCTACTGCATGTGCAATGTCCTGTCTAGTACAGACCATTGCATACAACAAAGTGCCAAATGCACTTGCATATGGAACACGAGACATATCCTCCTCTTATTCATGTGTCTTGGGACACTGATCCACAGATAACTTTACACCAATAGGAATAGGAACCTTGACCGGTTTACATTCCTACATATTAAATCTCTACAATATTGTCTCAACAGATTTTCTTTGATTTAACCAGAGTTTCCTCCTTTTCTGATCTCTTTTAATTTCCATGCCCAAAATGAAATTTGAAGCATCGAGATCCTTCATGTCAAATTTAGAGGACAACTGAGTTTTCACATCCTGGATAATCTCCTTGNTGTTGTTTCCTACCAGCAACATGTCATCTACATACAAGACCAAATAAATCAAATTATCACCAATTAATTTAAAATACACATAATGATCCTCTTTGCTTCTTGTGAAGCCAAGTCCCAACATATAAGTATCAAATTTTTGATACCACATCCTTGGTGATTGTTTTAAAACATACAGGGACTTTTTCAGCTTGCATACCAACTCCTTCTTTCCCTTCACAACATAACCTTATGGTTGATTCATATAGATCTCTTCTTCCAGATCCCCATGTAGGAATGTTGTATTCACATCCATTTGATCTATTTCAAAATCAAATGCAACAACAACAGATAACATAAATCTTATGGAGGTTAACTTGGCAACAGGAGAAAAAATATCACCAAAATCAATTCCCCCAACCTAGCAATAACCCTTTGCTACTAACCAAGCTTCGTATTTCTCCACTTTTCCTTCTGCATTCAACTTGTTTTTAAATACCCATTTGTTTCCAATGCGATTTCTTCCAATTGACAACTCCACTAGATCCCAAGCCTCATTCTTATCCAAATATGCCATTTCTTCATTCATGGCCCTTTTCCAGAGATTTGCATCCTCTAAATCCACTGCCTCCCTGACAGTTCTAGGATCATCATCAGTAATAGACAAAGAAAAATTTGAACAGAAATCAGATGGAGTATACCTTTCCGGTAGCCTTCTTTCTTGAACTGATCTCCTCAATACTGGAGTATGAGGATCTTCTTCTTTTGATTCCTATTCTTCTGTAGAGTTTGACTCATCATATTTTAAATCAAAATCTATTTTCTCTGGTTCTTCCTTGGGAGGACTTCCTGTTTAACAACATCCTTCATTTCTCTAAATACCACATCTCGGATATACACTACCTTCTTAGTTTCTGGGTTCCAAATATTATAACCTTTGAGACCATCTTTGTATCCAATAAAGATACACTTTTCAACCTTCTTATCTAGCTTACTCTTGTTTTCCTTTGGAACATGAACATATGCATCACAATCAAATACCTTGAGATGTGTGAGAGAAGGTTCCTTACCAGTCCATACCTCTTGTGGAGTCTTGTCATACAACGATGATGAGGACGATCTGTTGACTAGGTAACATGTAGTACCCACTGCCTCTGCCCATAATTCTTTCCCTAGCTCGGCACCACTGAGCATGCACCTTGCTTTTTCCATCAACATCTTGTTCATCCTTTCTGCAACTCCATTCTGCTGAGGTGTATATGGAGTAGTCTTCTACCTTTCTATACTGCACTTCTTACAGAATTCTTCAAATTCATTCCCACATAAGTCTTTTCCATTATCTGTCCTTAGCACCTTAATTATTTTCTCTATTTGATTCTCAACAAGATCCTTAAACTCTTTAAACCTGTCAAAGACTTTGGATTTCTTCCTGAGGAAATATATCCAAGTATTCCTTGAGAAGTCATCTATAAATGAGACATAGTACAGATATTTTCCCAATGATGGGACTGACACAGGTCCAAAAACATCACTGTGAACTAGTTATAAGATTCCTTCTTCCCTCTTTGCACCAAAGGGGAATCTTACCCGATTCTGCTTCCCATATAGACAATGTTCATAGAAATCAAAATCCAGAGAGCAGTTAGACATACCTTATGTTGTCACAAGAGTTGGTTCTAGGCTGTAATAGAGCCAAGCCTTAGCACATTTTAAATGAGATAATAAATCATTGCTTGGAACTTGACTTGGGTTGCTGCAAGCCAATCCCCGAGGTAACTTGAAACCTGCTTTAGAGTGTGTTTCTGAACTAATACACTCAGAGAGGGATCTCTCATTAGCCAAAGGCTCTTTACTCAAATAATATTCAGTAATCACAGTAAGAAGGCCATATTTCTTATAAGACAAGATATTTTGATAAGGTTGGTGGTTGCACAGATTTGAAAAGGCCTATTCGACGATGGATTCAAGTGAAAACCAAAGAAAAGGGATAATAACAATGATCGTGTTACTTGAGGGAAATGAGGCAAAATAAGTCTATCTTTCAGCAATCGATAATCATGATATAGTAGAAGAAAGGAAAAGGAAGAGACCATCACATTGAAAGCATCTAACAAGGATGAATTTTCACTACAAGTTTAGAGGAAAAAGACTGGAGGCTAATAACTAGGTGCAGAGCACTAATCTTGAGTGAATTCTTACTAGTCATCATTGAAACACAACACATATCAACTGTGTGTAAGGAGCATGCAAAATGAATTCCAAACAAATTTTAACTCAGTCGATAAAGGAAGAGATAGACAATATGAATATAACAAAACAAAGAGCATACTGAAGGAATCAACCGTGATGAATCTACGTATCAAGTGAACACATCTCTCCTGCATTACTCTATTAAGGTCTTCAAAATAAATCATTTTTCAATAGAATCCCTCTTCAAAAGAGGTCCCCCCTCCCTTCTCATCCAAGAGATATATAATATATAAGCCTTCAGCATATAACATATGAGAAACGATCTCAAAACCGACTGAGAAACGAACTGGCAGTTGTTTAACTGAAATCTGGGCACGTTCCTACATTTATGGGCCATGTCCGAAAAAAAACGCAGTATTGTATTCGGGGAACTTTTGGCTTCCTTACTGAGCTCCAAATGAATATCTGAAGGTACCATTGGAAATATTATGACTTCTAGATGTCAATCGACTATTTGAACGTGGAAAAAAACCTCTCCATGGCTGAGAAAATTGAGTTTTTCCAAGGCAGTTTATTACAGAAAAACCTGTGATTTCGGTAGCTAACTGGCCAAAAACAGGGGTATCTTAGCCACCAAAAGTCTTGGCTTTTGGTAGCTAATAGTGTGATTTCAGAGCATCGTAAGCCACCGAAAGTCCTGAAACCCCGATTTCGGCTTTCGGGTTTCAGGAAAATGGAGCAATGGTCAAAATCTCTATGTCGGCCAAACTCTCGACTGTCGAAAACCTAAAATGATGACATGGCATTTATGTAAAACCCTATTATAGCGATTTTATTGTCATTTATTGCATTCTTTTAGTGCCTCCTCGTGACTTGATTTTTGGGAAAAAACATATCTACACTTTCAGCAGCTAAGGGAATATGAAATGTGAGATTTAAGCTATCGAAAGTCTGCATTTTCGGTAGCTAAACACTATAAATTTTTTCCTCTTAAGCTACCGAAAGCCAAAATTTCAATATTTGTTCCAACATAGGCTCCATCTAGGGATGGTGCTTTTCTGCAAAGCGCCAAGAACAGTAGACCAAGTGCCTTCATCCATTGGGTGACCTAAGATCATCCTTATCAAACGCTAAACCCTGTCACTTTGCTTGCACCTTTCCGAAACAAAAAATTGTTTATGCATTCATTGGGCTATGGAGTCATAATGTCTTAAATCAAAACCATACAGGATGCCAAACTGAACTGGAAACGTACTTAAAACCATTGTTGTACTCTAATTCTCAAAGTCAAGCTTATTTATATACATCACCTACTCTAACTACTGAAAAATTCCCACTGAATCAAATGATACAAAAATGTCAGTGAAGCCAATGCAATAACTGTCTACTTATTTGAAATTTGCTCACACTTTCTTTGAGCAGGCTGAAAAAGGAAACTGGCAACTCCCATCTGACATGATGTTGATCATGAATGTTAAACATTTCATCGATTCCTGTGACAAAATATCCATGACATAACATACTCCTCCATTAAATGAATCTAAAATGTCAACAAAAGGATCATGAAAAAATGCATGGTCCTGAGGTTTTAAATAACAAGCTTCATCAAAGACTACTGCATGCTCCAATTTATTTTTCTCAGGATCATCCTCAAAGAGGATATCCAAACATCCTTCATCTGATATGGCATTTGTCTGAAGACTGTCATTCCTCCATGAAAAACCTGCAACAAATTGTTCTAGAGAAACAATATTATAATCATCAATGTACTCATCATATTTAGGTTTAGTAGATAACTCAGGAGTATCATCAATCAGACAAATGCTCGGAATATCAACTGTGGATTCCTCGAGCATGGGAAATTCTAGTTCTTTCTCTGGCATGATCTCTATCTCATATTCATACTCCTCTAAATCACAGTCTAAAACATCTTTGAACAACAAACTTCTTTCAAGACTATTAAATGTGACAGCCCTATCCTCTTCATGAAACAAAATAGGTCTTACAAGCTGATTTCCTGGTTGGAAATCATCAACATAAATAGGTTCATTAACTTCCTGTAAGGTTTCACCAAACACATGACTGTCATTATTTAAAATCAGATTTGCATTTACAGAAATGGAAGAAGTCTGACTCTCATATCCGGGACTGTGTGAACACTGCAAATCTGCATAAGCAGGGGCTGTAACATGACTATGTAGGAGAAGATCTATTTCTTCTTCAGTCAAAGGAGAAGGTGGTCTCTGTATTTTTTGAATAAAACAACAATTATTTTCTTTCTCTTCTACAGGTTGACCGTGATGTTGAATATCTTCTTCTCGAATATGATCACAAGAACTATCATATCCTGTTTCTTTATCAGCCACCTCTTCTTCATATTGATCATCTTCATCAACTTGAGAAATTTTTGATATTCCCTCCTCCTCTTCAAGAGGATTTGTTTGATCTTTTTGTCTTATGAATTCTATATTACAACAATATTCAAAAATGATTTCAGCTGAATAGATTCTTTTACAATGTTGATGAAAAAGCATGTGAAAATCTTTCAATGAAGGACTACTGGAATGGGGTAAATATTTATACGAAAGCCTAGCATCTCTTCCAATGAAAACATAAACAGTTTCATGAGGAAATATTCATGATGTACATTTAATTCATCCACGAGCTTGTGGAATTCAAACAAGTGTTGAGCAGGATTGTTGTCTGCATATTCTCCAAATTTAGGAAGGACATCTTCCCAAACTTTAATGTCTGGAACAATGTTTGGGAARCCATAAACATTTGTAAAGTACAGAGGAGCAACCTTGCAGCAATTCGAGCAGAGAACGAATTCGACATTTTGAGACCAGTGGAGTCACCAGTGAATCATGTAGAGTCTTCGAAACAAGGAGTTTCCAGGTGAATGATCAAAGCCAATTGAATGCCTATCCTTTGTTCACCATCAAGGAATAGCTCTAAACTTTTGTTGCATCCCAGGGAAGATAGCTTCGTTCCTCCGTCCCCGACAATGACGCCATAAAATGTTGTCACAAGAGTTGGTTCTAGGTTGTAATAGAGCCAAGCCTTAGCACATTTTAAATGAGATAATAAATCATTGCTCGGAACTTGACTTGGGTTGCTGCAAGCCAATCCCCGAGGTAACTTGAAACCTTCTTTACAGTGTGTTTCTGACCTAATACACTTTGAGAGGGCTCTCTCAATAGCCAAAGGCTCTTTACTCAAAGAATATTCAATAATCACATTAAGAAGGCCATATTTCTTATAAGACAAGATATTTTGATAAGTTTGGTGGTTGCACAGATTTGAAAAGGCCTATTGGGCGATGGAGTCAAGTGAAAACCAAAGAGAAGGGATAATAGCAGTGATTGTGTTACTTGAGGGAAATGAGGCAAAATAAGTCTATCTTTCAACAATCGATAATCATGATATAGTAGCAGAAAGGAAAATGAAGATACCATCATAGTGAAAGCATCTAACAAGGATGAATTTTCACTACAACTTTAGAGGAAAAAGACTGGAGGCTAATAACTAGGTGCAAAGCACTAATCTTGAGTAAATTTTGACTAGTCATCATTGAAACACAACACATATCAACTGTGTGTAAGGAGCATGAAAAATGAATTCCAAACAAATTTTAACTCAGTTGATAAAGGAAGAGATAGACAATATGAATATAACAAAACATAGAACATACTGAAGGAATCAACTGTGATGAATCTCACATATCAAGTGAACACATCTCTTCTGCATTACTCTATTAAGGTCTTCAAAATAAATCAGTTTTCAATAGAATCCCTATTAAAAGAAGTCCCCCCCTCCCTTCTCATCCAAGAGATATACAATATATAAGCCTTTAGCATATAACAGATGATAAACGAACTCAAAACCAATTGAGAAATGAATTGACAGTTGTTTAACTGAAATTTGGGCACGTTCCACATTTCTGGGCCATGTCTGCACAAAAACGAAGCACCATCTTGCGGGGCACTTTTGGCTGCCTTCTCGAGCTCCAAATAAATATCTGAAGGTACCATTGGAAATATTATGACTTCTAAATGTCAATCGACTATTTGAATGTGGAAAACGACCTCTCCACGACTGACAAAATTGAGTTTTTCCAAGGCAGTTTATTACAGAAAAACTTGCGATTTCGATAGCTAACTGACGGAAAACAGGGGTATCTTAGCCACCGAAAATCCTGTCTTTCGGCAGCTAATAGTGCGATTTCAGAGCATCGTAAGCCACCGAAAGTCCCAAAACCCCGATTTCGGGTTTCGGGGAAATAAAGCAATGGTCAAAATCTCTATGTCGGCCAAACCCCTGACTGCCGAAAACCCGAAATGATGATGTGGCATTTATGTAAAACCCTATTATAGTGATTTTATTGTCGTTTATTGCATTCTTTTAGTGCCTCCTCGTGACTTGATTTTTGGGAAAAAACACATCTACACTTTCGGAAGCTAAGGGCATATGAAACATGAGATTTAAGCTACTGAAAGTCTACATTTTCAGTAGCTAAACACTATAAATTTTTTCCTCTTAAGCTACTGAAAGCCAAAATTTCAATATTTGTTCCAACACCTTCAACCATACCTTTACCATGTAGTAGTTGAAGACCCTTCTATCTGATATTCCCCAGTCTTTCATGCCACAACATAACCTTTTCTTTAGAGACTATAGGATTTGTTTCTTCTTCAACTCCAATATCAGGAACAATGGAACTATCACACCCATCACTAATAATGCTTCCTTCCAGCTTATACAGAGTTCCAAACCGAACTCCTTTTAGCAACACCATTGCTCCTCGAACCATCCTACAGGTTTCCTTTTCAAATATTGTTTTTGCCCTTGCATCGTCCATTTTTCTTACAGAAATCAAAATTTTGGCCAAACCTGGGATGTGCAGAACACCATGCAGTGTTCTAATCCTTCCATATATGAGCCTCAACTAGACTTTTCCTCATCCTATGATTCTGGTTGTCGAATCATCACCTAAGAAAACATTACCTCCATCATACCTTTCATATTTGTAGAACCACTCCCTGTGGGGAGTCATATGAAAGGATGCCCCAAAGTCAACCAACCATTCCTCATGATTTGCATGTGTGCTTGAAGAAGCCAAGTACACATCCCCTCCTTCTTCCTTGGAGGTCTTTTCTTCTGTAGAATGAGATTATTCAGATCCCTTCTTTTTCTCAACCTTGGATCTACACTGCTTCCTCTAGTGTTGTTATTTTCCACATCTCCAACATACCCTTACAAAATTTCCAAGAGATTTATATCTACCCTTAGACTTAGATTTCCCACTTGAGAAATTAGATCTATTCCTTTCCTGGGAATGTCCTTTTGCAAATAATACGTCTGTGCTCTATCCTTCCATATTCTTCTGTCTCATCTCCTCCAACAAAAAGGATGAGACCACTTCATCAAACATCAAGGCAGTTGCATTACACAGTAAACTAATACATTTATCTTCATCTAAAATTTTAATCTCAACATATAGTAACTTACTTACCACAGTATTGAAGGCGTTCAAATGTCCTGCCACCGAGTCTCCATATCTCATCCTCAACTTATACAACTTCTTTCTTAGGAATAGTTTATTTACCAGAGAATTAGACTGATACTGTTGGAAAATATTTAACAGACAACGAATTGCATAAGTACAGGAAGAATGTACAGAGGATTGTTGGCATGTTTTACAGGCAGCGTATACTTGTCATTGATGGCAAGTACAGTAGTGATGATGGCTTGAGTACAACAACGATGATCAACGGTGCAGTGATAATCGGGGAAGAGCAAAGACTATTGGCAAATATTTAACAGATAGCTAATGGCAAATATTTAACAGACATCGAATGCGTGTCATTGATGGCAAGTAGCATGAGTAAAAGAAGTTTGTAACATATAAGCAAACAGAAGATAAGTTCAGGAAGATCGAATGATCGAAGGCAACGCAACATTGATCGAATGATCGAAGGCTTGTAAAGTTTGAGAAGCATTTCTGATTGTTGGATCCCATTCAAAATTCATGAAAGAACAAGGGTCGTCAGATCTTAATGTAGACAAGAAGAGCGCTGAAGAGGAGGATAGATCTAAGACGTTAGATCCAAGCGCAGGACCCGACCATCGTTGGATCAAGGAGAACCTGCACATTCATTAAAGTACAAGGAGAAGTGGGCGAACAAGAATTGCGAAATCGCGATTCAATCGCAACTGTTAAATCAAGATTAGATATGGACCGTTGATCCAACCTCATATCGGAGTTTCGTGAATCATGACATGGAGAAACAAGAAATAATCACAAGAATCCTGAAATCGCGATATGAGAAATCGCGATGTAATCTGAGCTGTTAAATCAAGATCAGATCTGGACCGTTGATCTAATACCATATCAAAGTTTCACGAATCGGGATATGGAGAGGCAAAGAAAACAATGCAACAAGGATGTCGAAATCGCGATATGCAAAATCTTGATTCAATCATAGTCGTTGAATCAAGATCAAATCTGGATCGCCGAATCACAGGACATGTGGCAAGCGATCGAAATTTCGTTGACTTGGGGTCAACGAAGCATAGTGTTAAAATTCACAAAATAAGAAATCGCGAAAGCGCTTTTTGCATAGGCGCTTGGTTATGACCATAGTCATGTTGGGGAAGGAGCTAGCACAGAAAAGATCTGTATCGAAACTTCGAAAATCGCGGAATGAAGTGTCGAGACACTCAGCACAGGATTGCCGAAATGCCGAAACCCAATTTAAAGGCAATGTCAATAAAGTTCATCCAACGGAGCAAATAAATTGGAATATGATCGGAAGGTTACTGTTCTCCCTCCGAGTTAACTCCCCAGTTACGAATCTGTTAGCAAAACAGACTCATGATTGCAAATCAGTTAGTGTTTCAGTTGGCGTTTCAGTTGCTTGGACAATTGTCTTCCTTTTGTTGAAGGAGATGGGAAGTGGAACCGTCGTGGGTGTGTATAAAAGAAAATGAGACAGACGACATGTGGTTGGCTGTTTTGTATGAGAAAATGAATGAAATAGTAAGAAAGGAAAATCATAGAATGTGCAGGGTGAGATGGAGAATATGCAAAGAATGAGATGAGACTCAGAGAAGAGTAACATATGATGAAGAGAAGTGTAAGGAGAGAAGAATGATAGAACAAGTTAATGCAGAGCAGACCTGCTGAACAGATAGAGGAAGAGAAGAAGATCAGAACAGTTAGTAGAAGACCAGATTTACAGAACAAAGAAAGATTGGTAAGAATTGATTTATTTGCGTAGTTGACTGGTTATTTATTTATTCATATCTAGGGAGGTTGGGAGGTGCTCGGGAGGACTGTTTTCCTCATAGGTTCAAGTGAGAACTTGAGCACAAGAAGTTGTAGCTTCCATCTGGTTACAGCCAGAGAAACCAGGGTGGCAGGGTGGTGCAAGGGAGAACAAGTGTTCTCTGTTATACAGGTTGGACCCTGTGTAACTGGAAGTTGGTGCTTCCATCCAGTTGGTGCTGGAACATTCAGGAAGTTGGTGCTGGAACATTCAGGGAGTTGGTGCTTCCTTCTAGTGGGTGCTAGAGAAACCAGAGAGTTGGTGCTCTCAAACAAGTTGCAGCTTGTAAAATAGAGGTAGCAGCCTCACATTGAGTTGGTGCTCAATTATAGATGATGTACAAAACTTAAAAGACTGCCTATCATTTCGAAGAAGAAGATGTTTTCTCCCTTTATGGGTTTCCTCGTGAAAAATTGTCTCTGTGTTTACCTTATGTGTGACTGATGCTCTTTAATTTTATTGTCCATATGCTGCATATTGTTGATGATCAGTTGAATAAAGATTAATAATGTTTTTAATAGACTTATTATTTTTTAATCTCAATAACAACTGATTCACCCCCCCTATCAGTTGTTTTAGTAATTTCAACAGATACAACTTCCCCAAATTTTCCCATAAATCCTTGGTTGTAGCTTCCTATGACACATTCAGTAATACTGAATCGGAGAGACACAGTCGGATTGTTCTTTTTGCCTTCTAATCCAACTATTTACAGTCATCTGTTAAAGTTCTTGTAGGTGGAGTACCTAGATCTACCACGATCCACTGATCTCTGTCAACCAACATATCTTCCATCTTGAGCTTCCACAGCTCAAAAAATTTCCCATTAAACTTCTCGATCTCCATCTTCGAATTGTTTGCCATTTCTTTTCACCTGAAAAATCAATACAACAGATCTCCCACTGTAACAAGGCTTATCACAGTCCTGAGCCAAACCCTTGACCACAAGCGTGCCCCCTGAAGCCAACAAAGCTCTGATACCAAATGTATATTTTAACCTTCTACAATATCTACTACAAACAAATATTCAGTAAAAGAACAGAGAATATACAATGACAAATACAAACATTACACAAAGATTTTTCCCCTGGAAACCCAAACTGGGAAAACCAACATATTCTATATTCATTCATGTATTTTACATTATTTACAATACAATATACATATAGGAGCGAATGACATCCAAAACCCTAACCCAATGCCCTGGATTAGTCCACAACCCTAATTCCTTAACCAGACATAGAAAACCATCGACAAAAACCATGTGCCAAAAAACCACCTAAATATGTGACATGTTTCTCGAGGCACATGACACATTTTTTGAGGCACATGACACATTTCCCGAGGCATACATTTTTTTCTCGGGGGTGTTGCACCCCCCCTCAACCCCCCCTGCATGCCCAATAACTACTCATGCAAAGAATATAACACATACCCAACACTAAGGTAGCAACAATCACATGTGGAGGAGTGAGAACAAGAGTTGATGTGACAGAGCAAGGAAAATGGACCGAGTAGTGGGTAAGGAAAGCAGTAGATAATCCTTCGTTGTTTGACCCTAGAAAGGAGAAATACACGTAAAAGAAAGCAAGGAAATAATTGATGGAGACATAATGGATAACATTGACTTAGACTACCCCACTGATGTATGATAGGCCACCTATATATGACATGCCTCAAGTCTATGACCATTCAGAAAGGTAAGTTGAGAAGGTAAGTACACTGAGAAGTTTATTGAAGTTTATTGAAGTTTAATGAAGGATGAGACTACATTAAATGCAATGCATGAGATGATAGATTAATGCGCTTAAGATAAAGAATCCCCCATCGTATAGTGAGCAGTTAACCAGGTACATCACAAGAGAAGGAAGAATAGGGAATTATGACTGAATGCACATATAGGAGATTATGACATGGACAATATCATTTTAGACCTGATATATGATGTGAATGTCCTTCTGAAGCAGACCTGAGAGATGATGGGAAAACCAAATTTAATATGGTCACCTATTCAATTGAGTCTAGAAAATCAGCATAAGATTGTTTCTATTGGAAGGTTGTTAGGGGTGAATGTTAACATTGATGGAGTGCCCAGTATAGTTGATTTCAAAGTAATTGAGATAGTAGATGGCAGTAATCCTTATTGAGCATTACTATAACTTGATTGGTCTTTTGATAACTAGACCTTGATTGATCCGAAGAATAGATAGATGGTATTTGAAGTAGGAGACTGGAAATTTACTGTGCCATTGGATCCCACAGAGGAGAGAAGATACGTGGAATAAAAAAAGGGAAAAGATATCGATAACCTTTACAATGTGACTACGCAGATGGATGACTATGTGAACCTTACTACTGATGGTGCACTTAGTTGGTGAAGTATTAGTTCATGTGCATCAAATTCAAAAGAATCATTGGAGCATTGGAAACAAAGATTACATGAAATATCGACAAGGAGATGTGCTCATATTACCCGCACTTTACGATAGATTGGAGCTAAGGTATGTGATCCCCCGAAGTATGATGGAATAAAAACCATAGACTCTTTAATAAAAGAATTTGAATTGCAGATACCATATGAGAAAATACTATTAGCTTTAGATGTCGCACTGAAAGAGACTTATGCAAAATGGTGGACTACGCATAAGGACAAAATAGAGGATTGGCAACAATGCAAAAGATTTTTATAGGTCATATTTGGAGCAGGAAAATAATATATTACGTGGAAGTATACGGGGATGAGTTGTCCTACGGATCATGTTACACGGTGCATTGCAACATGGAGATCAATACTTAAGAAATAATGGACGCCCTTATTTATACATGCTCTATATATGATTTCGAAGAACTGGTATTTAGAACTAGAAGTGCACAGAGAGACAACAGATTGGGAAGAGTTGACTCACAACTTCAAGGTTACTTTTAGTTTTGAAGATGATGCCCCTTTAGTAGACACATCTCTGCAGGTTATCAAGGACAATATATTTGCATCATAAGACTCGATAGAACTAGTACCCATATGTAGCGCATATAGATCTTCTACGATAGTTCAAGAAGTTTTGGAATTATATAATGTCACTAGAGAAGACTAGGAGGATGAAGATCCAAGAAATTTACAAGTACCATAAACTGAAGGAGAACGTGCAGTAGAAGGTCTAGAGATTTAATCTACTATATATGGAAATCCATTGAAAATGTGAAAAGTAAATATTGGTACATAGGATGAGCCCAAGTTTGCGAACATAGGAGATTACTAGAATGAAGAAACTGTTGAAAAGAATGTTGATTTACTGTGTGAATATTAGGATCTGTTCCCGATTACATTTTCATAGATGAAAGGGATTGTTGGGGATATAGGAGAGATTAATATCCCTTTGAATCCAGATGCTAAGCCTGTGAAGTAGAGACCATATCGATTGAATCCGGTATATAAGCAGAAAGTGAAAATAGAAATAGACAAGATGTTGGAAGCAATAATTGTTGAACCTGCAACAGAGTCAGAGTGAGATAGTTCGATGGTGGTTCATGATAAGAAGACATGATGAATCATAATTTGTGTGGATTTGAGGAAACTGAATGATGCTTTCTTACATGATCCATTTCCTACTCCATTTACAAATGAAGTCTTGAAGAATGTAGGAGGACATTAAGCCTATTCATTCACTGATCGATTTTTAGGGTATCATCATATTAAGATTATGCATGAAGATAGACATAAGACTACATTTGTGATAGAATGGGGATGTTAACAGTACAAAATTATGCATTTTGGATTGAATAATGCACCAACATTATTCTCTAGAGTGGTTGTAGCAATGTTTAAAGATTTTATTCATAAGTTCCTAGAAGTATACTTGGATGACTGAACATTGTTTAGTTTGCTGAAAGACCACATTGAAACTTTGTGCTTGATGTTGGATAGATGCAAAAAATTTCAGATATCTTTGAACTTAAAGAAGTGCATCTTATGTGCATTTTTTAGTATTTTACTAGGCCATGTAGTATGTAACATGGACTATTGGTTTATCCTGCGAAGATTGTTGTAATTTTTTGTTTGCCACCACCTACTTTAGTGCGACAGTTATGAGAAACATTGGGTCATACAGGGCACTAAAGGAAGTTTATTTGAGGATATGTGCATATCACGGCTCCATTGGAAATGTTGTTGAAGAAGGAGGTGAAATTTCAATGGAATGAGGAATGTTAGAAGAGTTTGGATACTTTGAAGCATAAGTTAGTTACTGCACCGATTTTTGTATTTCCATATTGGAAGAAGGAATTCCATGTTCACGTGGATGTGTCATCTGTAGAATTAGGCACAATTCTAGCATAGTCAAGAGAAGAATATCTAGATCACCCCATTGCATTTGCCAATAGGAAATTGTCAACTACGAAACATAATTATACTACTACAGAACATGAAGGATTGGAAATGGTGTATGCATTACAAAAGTTTAGACATTATCTATTGGATTCACATTTTAAAATGTACACAAATCATTCTACGCTGAGATACTTGGTCAATAAGTCGGTGTCGGGGGGGGA
>JASDQU010100107.1:189120-204895 GCA_032191745.1 Picea mariana
GGGGGGGGGGGGAAGATATGCATATGGTTGTTACTATTCCAAAAGTATGACTTTGAAGTAATTATGAAACCAGTAAAGTTGAACTTAGGGCCAGATCATTTGTCATGCATATTATCAAGGGAAGATGTAGGAAATTTGGATGATAGCCTGCCAGATGAAAACTTATTTGCAGTACATATGGTTGATGACTATTTTGCAGATATAGTCCAATTATTGAGTATAGGAGTAGCCCCACATAATTTTACAGTTGTGTAGAAGAAGCAGTTAGTAGTGAAGGCAACAAACTATAAACTAATAGCAGGAAATTTGTATAATTTAGGCACAGGAAGTATTCTACAGTGATGTGTGTTGGAGTACGAAAGGTCGATGATATTATCATAGGCACATGAAGGAGTTGTGGGAGGGCACTGTGCAGGGAAATAAACAACCTAGAATATTTTGTGCACAATATTGTGGTGGCCCACCCTTCACAGGGATGCTAAGGAATTATGTCAGACTTGTGATGTTTGTCATAGAATTGGAAAGCCATCCTAGAGAGACGAGATGCCTTTAGTACCACAAGTGACATTGCAGGATTTTGATAAATGGGAAGTTTATTTTGTTGGACCGATCAATCCACCAACGAAAAAGGTCAGGAGCAAGATACATCATTACTGCCACACATTACTTGACCAAATGGGCTGAAGCAGAACCTATCATATATTGTAGCACAAAGGCTATTGCATGATTTCTTTTTGAGAATGTGGTGACAAGTTTTGGATGTCCGAGAATCATTATGAGTGATTAGGGAACTCATTTTTTGAATAAGACGATTTTTGTGTTAACAAAGGAATTTTAGGTTCATCACCATAAAAGTACACCTTACCATCCTCAGGCAAATGGAACAGTGGAAGCATTCAACAAGATCCTAGATCATGCGCTGATGGAGATATGTGATGTAAGTCGAGATGACCGAGACTTGAGGATTCCAAGAGTGCTATGGGTGTATAGGACTACAAGTAAGAAGTTGACAGGACAAACACCATTTAGATTAGTATATGGCCAGGAAGTAGTTATGCCTATGGAATTCATTGTTCCAAGTTTGTGCATTGTCGCGTTGACAGAGTTTACTTATTCAGGTGCAGTAGAAAGAAGACTGTCAGAGCTAGTAGAGATGGAAGAAGATCAGTTTGTCGCAGGATTCCATTGACAAGTTCAGAAAGCGCATGAGAATGGATGGCATGAAAGAAACATTAAACAAAATAAGTTATAGATAAGAGACTTAGTTTTTCTTTATGACAACAAGTTTTTGCAACACCCTGGGGAGTTTCGAATGCACTGGTTGGGTCCATACATGATAAGACTTGTGACAGACAAAAGTGTTTTTTAGTTGGAGAAGTTGAATGGAGAAGTTGTGGAAGAACTAGTAAACAATAGTCCGCTAAAACTTTATATCGACAATCATGCTTCCGCACACTAGTCTGAGTGTCCATTATGTGTACCATAGTATTTGTATTATAGTGTATTATAGAAGAAAAAAAAAGAAAGAAAATATAAAGCAATAAAATAACTTGAGGCATTTGAAGAGATAAGAGAACTAAAATTATGGATAAGGAAGTCAAGTTAGAGGAAGAGGAAATGTCATGGAAAGGAAGGAAAATGGAATTGCACGCAGAAAGGAAAATTGAAAAACTAGGATAAATATCTGCGTAGATGATGAGAAAGACATTAAAGTGAAAACATGAGGGCAAGATGGAGAAAACACGTAGTCATAAATGGAAAGGGGAGACGAAGATCCTAATAGGCTAGAAAGTTTAGACCATGATCCACCAGATAAGTACAAATTTAATGCAGAAGATGGAAGGAATTGAATGTGAGTTCAATTAGACGGGACTGCGGGTTTGGGTGCGAAGAGGAAGTTAAGAGTTGGTAGCAAGCTATACAAGAAAATAAAGGGCGACGAGAAAAGGTTATTGTTACATGCACATTCAAGAGAATAGAGAACTAGAGGAGAGACATATTCTATAGAAAATATAGCAGAGTGTGTCAAAGGATGAAACAAAGAGCTATGGCACCACTGAAGATATGAGATTCTATATCAAAAACAAAGAAAAAACACACTAAGCAGACAACAACAATGTTGTAGGAAGAAGTCTCGAGGGCAAAAGAAGTTGATCCAAGTTTGGCAAACTTTCCAAAACTGTATGTGCCACCAAGAAAGCCGACAACAAAGAAAGTCCGACTACATAAGGAGGAAAATCATGACATGGTTATGTAGGATTAAACCACAATCCAAGACCTAATTGTGTGAAGGAAATACTACACTAGCTAATTGCAAAAGAGAGAGAGAGGAGAGAGAAAAAAAAATCAATTTTACACATAAGAGACTAAGAAACCAACTCTAATCATAATGTATTAATCTTTGATAATGAGTACAATATGTATCACTCTCCACATGAGGAGTAATGCACACTAGGTTCGGATTTCCATGTGCATGCTCAAGTAAAAAAGTAATTTCTTCGAATATCAACAATTAACTAAAGTCAAAAGTTGCAAATAATAAGAAAAGGTAAAAAATATAGGTGCGAATTTAGTGAGAACTCTAAATGAAGTCCACATGCATTCCATAATAGAAAAAATCTCCTAGAATAAGACTAGAGTCCAAGAATGGAATTGAATTCCTAGCTGAGTGAGAATTTGCTAATTATGGAAAGTCACTAAATAAGTGAAGTGAGTTAAATCCAAGTATTAGATGGGTAATGTGCACTTGCCTAGGAGGATAATATTATTACTAAAGTGCACTCTATAGCCATGAAATAGGGAATATCTCCTAAAATTAAGGAAATAGGATTTATCTCCTAAAAAACAGGAATTTTCCTAATGGTGGATAAAAATAGGAATTGGCCTAATGGTAGCTAAAAAATAGGAATTTTCCTAATGGTGGTTTATGAGCCCATGGTTTTGGAAACCCATGGTATTTTACCATGGCATTACATATAGGAATCCACCGGCTAAAATAGTCTTGCTATAACTAGACATGCTATAAATAACAATCCTCTTAATTAGTAGGAAAAATGGAAAAAAATGAGTATGTCACTAAGTATGTAGTTGAGCCTGTACCCTAACACCCCCCCTGAAACACAATCATGGTGTGCACAATGATGATTCCTAGAAATATGAAGCCATGTTAGGTACTCATATACAAGTATAGATGCATAACAACTGAACAAAAGTTAGGTAAACAAGGAAAAACCAGTGGGAACAAACAAAATATGTTGTTAACAGAAAATAATGCTAAAATGTTCAGCTACTAAGATGATGTATCCCTCACTCCTAGAATGTCCCTCAATGAGATTTTTTTTTTTGGTGAAAGGTTTTGTGAATATGTCTTCCACCTGCTCTAAAGATGGACATAACTACATACCAATGAATCCACCCTGAATATGTCCTCGAATAAAGTGCATATGAACCTCGATGTGCTTGGTCTGATACCTATGAAATGGGTCTCTACATAGCTTGATAGTACTCGGATTATCAATGACTATGTCTTTGTGAATATTTTTGTCACCTGCTCTAAAGATGGACAAAAATGCATATCAATGACTCCATCCTAAATATGTCCTCGAATAAAGTGCATATGAACCTCAACGTGCTTGGTCCACTGCCTCTGAACTAGGTCTCTAAAAGTCTTGAGAGTAATATGATTATCACACAATATAACTATCAGATGATGAAAATGAAATCCCAATTCTTTAAGAAAGTGCTGCAACCAACTAGCCCGAGTAGTAACATTCACTGCACCCTTGTACTCTATCTCTATTGATGATAAATAAATTGTTGAATGCTTCTTACTTGACCAACAGATAGGTCCTGATATAAGGTAGAGGGCATGTACTGAAGTGGACTTGTGATTAGTGGTATTTCCTTCCCAATCTAAGTCTGTGTGACCAACAAGATCCTTCTACATAGTGTATACCAAAATTGGTATTTCCCTTGACATATATGAGAATCCTCTTTGTTGCCTTATAGTGAAGCTCATGAGGCTCTTGTATGTACTTGGAAACTAATCCAACTCCATAAGAGATGTATGGTCGAGAGTGTGTAAGGCAGAGAAGACTCCCCACCAGTTGTCGATATCTAGTACAATCAACCAAAGGTGATGCATCGACATCCTCTAGTCTAACCCCCGACTGAAAGGGTGTTGGATCTAGCTTGCAATCTATCATCTGAAATCTATTAAGTATATCTCTGAAATACTTGGACCGAGACATCTTGATTTTAAATCATTTTGGCTGATTTCAATACCAACAAAGTAATGTAATAGTCTCATATCTCTCATAGAAAACCTGTCATGCAAAGAAGTCTTCATTGCAATAATGGAAGAGGATGAGATCCCTGTGATGAGTAAATCATCCACATATAGAAATATCAGTAGAATATAATCTATGTTCCTCATCATATACACATTAGGATCTTATCTACATCTAAGAAAAACTCTAGATAGAATATAAGAATCCATTTTATCATACCATGCCCAAGGTGCTTGCTTAAGTCCGTACAATGACTTTCTTAACCTACAAACTAATGATGGATCTTGAACATATCCCTTTGTATGTTCCATATATATATCCTCATTAAGCTATCCATGTAAGAATTCATTCTTCACATCCATATGGTGTACCTCCCACTTTCTAGTTGTTGCAATTGCTAGAGCTAACCGAATGGAATCAATCTTGGCAACCGATGCAAAAGTCTCCTCATATTCAATGCCTTGTACCTATGAGAAAAATTTAGATACTAATCGAGCCTTATAATTTGTAATGTATCCATCAGCAGGCCTCTTTGTCTTGAAAATCCACGTACATCTAACAAGCTTCATGTTGGAAGGTAGAGGAACCAACTCCCATGTGTTGTTCTCTATCAAGAAATTGTACTCCTCTTTCATAGCTCCCTCCCAATGTGGGTTTTATTTAGCCTCTGCATAAGAATGAGGATCTAATACAAGTACCATATAATAATAAATAGGATGCAATGTCTCCATGGTAGTAAAATATTGTGAAGGCTTCACAAACTGAGATATGGTTCTCCGTGGATCAACAAGATCGCCCACTAGATCACATGTTGCCTGAAGAGTTTGTTGTGGCCATCATGGTCGATGCTATGGACCTACAAATTCTTGCTTATGATTAGAAATATTAGATATATCATATTCATATATATGATCATAATATGATAGTAATAAGTCTCACGAAGTTCCACAACTAGTCGCAGTAGAGATGGAGGCGTGGACTGCTCTGGAAGCACCTGTGAAGGATCCTCTTCAAAATTAACACTCCTTTGAATGAATAGTGTATATGAATAAGTATATAATAATATTCATCCCTTAAATCCATCTGGATATCCAACAAAAACACACTCCTTACTCTGATCTTCCATAGCTTTCCTCCTATCGAAAGGGATCTTAGCCCATGCATGGGAACTGGAAATTATGAAGTGAGTGACTTCCAATCTCTTCCCGCTCCAAGACTCATATGGAGTGACTCCTTGAATGATTTATGAGGAAATCTATTCTAAATTTAGGTTGCATAGTTGATAGCTTCATCCCATAACTTTGGAGGTAGTGCTCTAGCTTGCAACATACAATTGGCCATCTCTTTCAATGTCCTATTCTTTCCCTCCGCTACCCCATTTTATTGTGGAGTATATGGAACTGTGTGTTGCAACTCTATACCCGATTCTGAACAAAGATGCTGAACATCCTTATTCACATACTCTTCTCCATTTTCTTTATGAAGTTTCTTAATCCTATTCTTTATTTGGTTCTCAACTAGATGCTTGAAATCTTTAAGACACTCAAAGACCTCATATTTTAATTTGAGAAAGTAGACCCATGTATATCTCAAAAAATCATCAATGAAAGTAAGAACATACTTAGCTTTGCTAATCGATGGGTGTGGGAAAGGACCTGTAATGTCACTATGAACCAACTCTAGAAGTGATGTTGCCCTCCATGCTTTACCTGTATTGAACTTCTCCTCGGGATGTTTGCCTAGTATTCAACCATGGAAAACTCCATTTGTGTACTGAATGTGGGGTAATCCATCTACCATTCCACTCATATAACATTCCACTCTTACTAAGATGATATAAATGTTTAAAATTCAGATGCTCGAACCTCTCATGCCACAACCTGGACTCCTCATTATCATGTGTTAGAAGAGATACATAATCATATTTATGAGTGAAGTGAAAGAAGGTGTACAACCTGGAATGGTGATTAACCTCACCAACGACAATTTTTGAACCATATGACAAGTCATAAATAATAACTGAGTCTGGAGTGAATCCAACTTTTTCCCTGAACCTGAATACGTGATTTGATAGATGGAGAGAATATTCAATGAAAGTTTCATAACATAATGTACATCCTGAAAACATCTGTTGTCTATATAAGCTCTACCCCTACCACACACCTCTGTAGAAGAATCATCTCCCATGAATATCGATGGTCCAAAACAAGTCTCCGAGTATGAGAAAAGTATATCTGATGAGGCCATGTGATGGGTAGCCCCTGAATAAAGTACCCAAACATTATGAGAAGATAAAATAACATATAATGCATGCCCATTACCTATTTCTGATGATGGATTTTTCCTTTCATTATATGGAATACAATCCTCGAGGTTATGTTGTTCAAGTGTTTATGCCATGAGATCTATGGTATTTTTCATGCAAGAACTCCCGGGATGGAACCCCCTGTTAAAATATGAACACTTTGTCTTCTCCTTCTTTCCTTTTGATGCCCTGTAACTTGAAATCTCATCTGTGGACTTTTGCTTACCTTCCTTCTTGTTCTCTTGGTCCTTCTTACCCTTGTTCTTATGCTTATTCTTCTTTAAACTTCCTTGAGTTGTAAGTGCATGGGGATTGGAATTCTTAAGTACCCCTATTGAATGAGCATTGTTTTATCATGGATAAGTGACTCCATAAAATAATCTAGGGATGGCATCTTCCATGTAGACCCCATATCTAACCTGATAGTATGAAAAGAAGAAGTGTAGACATAATACTTCGTCCTAGTTTTGTTAGAATTGAAAAKATTAATTGTTCATCTTTATTATCAATTCCAAAAGTCTTAACATGAGAAAGAAAAGTTTTAAACTTATAAAAGTAGTCATTTAGGGTCTCAAAATATCTTGGATTCAATGCATGTAGATCATTCTCCAACTGATAKCCCCTTAGATTATTTTTATTTCCTAGAAAATCCTTCAACTTTGTCCAAACATCGTTAGGAATCTTGCAAATATCAACATGAAAGAGGAGATATCGAGAGATTCTCAAGCACAATATCTCGTAGGATTCATCCATTCTGTTGAATTATTTTGATTATTCTATGGCTGAAGTAGGCTCGACTTCAGTCCCCATGGTGATCCTATACAAACCCTTGCTTTGAAGTAAAAGTTCTATCTTGTGCTTCCACTTAAAGTAGTTGAAGGGTGTCAAGATCACTGGAGAAAATGGTTGATCCATAGTTATCTATGGGTTGTCTAATAAAATCTATAAACCTAGAATGAAATTGAATACTCCCTCACAATAATGGCTCTGATACCATGTAGGATTAAACCACAATTCAAAACCTAATTGTGAGAAGGAAATACTACACTAGCTAATTGCAAAAGAGAGAGGAGAGAGAAAAATAGAAACAATATTCACACATAAGAGACTAATAAACCAACTCTAATCACAATTCATTAATCCTTGATAATGAGTACAATATATAGGACTCTCCGCACAAGGAGTAATGCCCACTAGGTTGGGATTTCCATGTGCATGCTCAAGTAAAAAAGTAACTTCTCCCAATAGAAACAATTAACTAAAGTCAAAAGTTGTTAATAATAAGAAAAATGTCAAAAATATAGGTGCGAACTTAGTGAGAACCCTAATTGAAGTCAACATGCATTCCATAATACAAAAAATATCTAGGATAGGACTAGAGTCCAAGAATGGAACTAAAGTTCTAACTGAGTGAGAATTTGCTAATTATGGAAAGTCACTAAACAAGTGAATTGAGTTAACTCCAAGTATTAGATGGGTAATGCACACTTCCCTAGGGGGATAATATTCTTACTAAAGTGCACTCTATAGTCATGAAATAGGAAATATCTCTTGAAATTAAGGAAATATGAATTATCTCCTAAAAAATAGGAATTTGCCTAATGTTGGCTAAAATAGGAATTGGCCTGATGGTAGGTAAAAAATATGAATTTTCCTAATTGTGGTTTATGAGCCCATGGTTTTGGAAACCCATGGTATTACATATAGGAATCCATCGAATAAAAATAGAACTGCTATAAACATACATGCTATAAATAATAGTCCTCGTAAATAGTAGGAAAAATGGAAAAATGAGTATCTCACTAAGTATGTAGTTGAGAATGTACCCCAACAAGTTACACCAATGATTCCACCTGGGGTCACTGTCGAAGGGGATATGCTAGGCACAATAGAGAACCTGAGGTATTCATACCATGACTTGAAATATTTAAAGAAGTTTCCATAATTAGGACCATAGAATTATTTGCGCGCAACAATGAACCCCAGATCACTTGTAGTCACAGTTGAATCGAAGGAATAGACGACAGGGTTGCAGAGAGCATGAATACTTAATCTGTCAGAAATACCCCATTTTGGTAGGAGCGTGGAGATAAATATCTGCATCAAACTATTGTTGAGATGCATCCATGGAGGATTTTTATGGTTGGGAAGATCAATATCAATTACAGGACTACCAAAAGTTGGAGAAGACCCTTTGCCATTGTTCATAAACAAGGCCAACGAGAAAGAACTGGTAGAGAAGATGAAGGAAAATAATGGCACACATAGAGGAGTGCATAGATTAGACGTTGCAAGTATAACTGACGATACTGTAAGGTTTGCGATACAGGTGCTAGCCTATAAGTTGTTGAGAAAATGTCGCAAGGAATAGGTGCCAATATGAGCTATATCAACAATGGAGAGGTGCCTCACATGAGTTATAATGAACTGGTCAACATTTCTTGTGAATTAGTTTTTAATGGACTGCAGGGAGGCACAGGAGAAAGGAACAAAGTTCCATTACACGTGGTTGTTAATTTTGATTGCATTAATTGCTTAGAGAGAGCCAAAAGAGACAAAATTCATAGACGCTATGCATAAACCATTCTTGGCAGAAATATATGTGTCTTTATGGAATTCTGCACATAAGAACAAACACTTGGACAACAACATAACATTTTATATCTACAAGGAAACAATTCGACAATGCATCAAGGATACACCACGCATTTGACCATAGATAGTTGAATCTTATAAGGATATTGAATGCTTTAAGGAAGGGATGCATCATATGTATGTTTAGGAAAAGAGAGATCTGGATCAACAATGATTACTAACACACTATAGGTTGATAGAGCACAACAACACTTAGATAGTAAACAACCAGGATGAAGAATGGAGAGCCCCAGTGGTAGAAACAACACAAAAGGATATGCAAGAACCAGAGAAGGAGACATAAGAACCTGAGAAGGATCAAGAAGAAGAAGATCAAGAAAAAAGAAATGGTGAAAGGGGTGTTCAGGAAATTCTAGCACCCATTAGGGAAAAGCGGAAGGAGCATTCGACAGAGAAATCAATGCACCAACATAAGAAAAGGAAAGCATCAAAGCCAATGAATATCAAAGCACTAATAGAGGATGACTCAGAGAAAATTGGTGACCAAGTTAAAGAAGTCACATAAGAAGCATTCATGCGACCTACGTAGAAACAAGAGGAATTTCACTCGAACGTGCAAGTACATATTTCCACACTGCATCATATTTTGAAGGAAACTAGGATTGCACTATTCAAAACAAGAGAAGAAGAACAAACATAGAGTACAAAAAATACTACATGATTACAACCGTCAACATCACAACCACCTTCAGCATCAGGAGAGCATCAGTTTTTGAAGCTTACAATAAGGGCACTAGAGTTTCCATCAACAGAGATGCAAGAGTGTGCACATGCACTAATTCACATTGACTTAGTGTTGTCACAACTGCCGACAGATGTGTTACACAACTTGCAGTCAAGTGTAACACATGAAATTCATTTGCGTGTGGGTTTGATGTCAATGGAGTTGGATAAGGTGAATGAAGACAATGCAACATTACATGCAAAATATAGTATACTAGTACAAGGATGTGACGAGGCTAAACATAGAGCAGGAAGATTGAAAAACATCATTGAAGAAGTGTATAGAAAATTCCCAGAGATACCAATGGAAGTAGACACTCCATTGGAATAGCAAGTGACAAATACCAGTGAAGCTATTCAAGGATTCCACGCGAAGATTGTAGACTTGGAAGCGTGCACTACACCAAGTACTCCACCCAAAGAAAGAGAGAAAAGGGAAAATATAGCTCTGATGATAGTGGAGAACATCAAGAGTTTGGATGAAGAATGTGCAAAGTTGTATGAAGAAAGCACACAAGTATGGACTTAATTGTTAGAGAATGCAGAGATACAAGCATTGGAACAAAGGCTACAAACTGTGTAGGAGAACATGTAGAAGATCAAAGAAACCATGAACACTCTGCCACCAACAGAGTGAATGACTAGCATTATTGAGAAAAGGAAGCTAAACCAAAAGATGAATCAAACCAGAGCAGAACAACAGACGCTTGCGCCACTACATGAGGAAGCTTTCAGAGTAATGAAAGAACTCACGACAACACAAGGGAGAGTAAAGAAAGCGATACAATAAAGTGAAGAGAAGTTGAAGACTCCCATCACTGCGCAGATTGCAGAAGAGATATTGGCACAGGAAACAGAAGAAAAATAGAAGATTGTAACAACAAAGGAGACTTTTGAGATGATCGTTGTGACATTGAAGGGAGCAAAGCAGCATAATTGAGTGGTTCGAGATGAGCCATAGGGGGCTGTTAGGGGCCTATTGGGACAGACATTTTGGGACAAGTTTTGGGAACTGTACAGGAGCAAACACAAAACAAGGAATTGCAGTTAGCACATTTTAAGGACCAATGCACGTAAATCAAGGAAGTTAGTTAGAAGTCATTAAGTATTTTGGTCCATTTTGTAACAAGCTAAGCTCAATGAAAATGTATAAATATGTAAGGGTTTTTGGATAGAAAGGAGTTGAGTTTGAATTGTTGGATATGGGAGAATGCGCTAAGTGTGCACTCTATGCGCAAACAACAAGGGTATTTTGGAAATAATTGAGATATTATTTATGAGCACGGTGCACACCTTTTGTAAGAGATGATGCTGAATGATAATAGAAGCATGTCGTTGTGGATGTAGCCCATATTGGGTGAACCACATTAAATATGGTGTCTATGTGTTATGTTATGGTATGATGTGTTTGTTTACTGTTTTGTTTATTGCGCACACATAATATATGAATGGTTAATATGAATATGTTATTGATTTTGCACACATGATGTATGGTATAATGAATGAATGTTAAGTATAATGGTTATGATGAATGCCTCCCATTCCTTCATGACTATGGAAACCTTGCAGTCCCCATAGATACCTCAAGTGAGACTTCACCTACTTGCGGGTGATGTTGAACGGGCCAATATCTTAGGCTTTTGTTGGTGAATAAATGTTGAACCCCGAGTCTTCCCACTGTGTGCCAACAACGACCTCTAAAGTCTACTTAGATGCAGGTTCCAATTTTGACATTGGCGCGACTAGGGAAAAATTCCCTTTCTTGTACTTGTCCTATGGAAGGTGGTTCCTCTCCCTTGGGCTTCGCCCAATATCTTGAATTTTCTCATTCTCGGATTTCTCTCCACAGATAAAACTAGGATGCTCTCCACTCTTTGAAGAGTCTTATGCTTTTGGTTTCATGTCAATGCAATCTCGTGACACCTTGAAATGAGATGTGGTTAGTCCTCAATCCAGTGGCACTCTCAACCCAATCTCAACCCAACACATTCGAGCTACAAAATCCCTCCAAACTCGTTTCCAAATCATCTCATTTCAATTGGTCTATGGCAATAGCCCTAAAGTGAGCTCTTCATTTTTTAAAAATGGGATCAATCCCTTTGGCTCTAGAGTGTCAGGCGTCTGCGCACTTGACGCTTAAGCCCCGTCTTCAATCAAAAACCAACATAAATGGTGTGAATATATGGTCTCGACCACGTCTTGACTTGAATTTGGTCCTTTTGGCACTTCTGTGAACTGTTGGGATGCTGCCTCCTTCGCTCTAAAAACAATGCTGGTAGAAACCCCCATAATTTTCAAACGATTTTTCTTTGATTTGGGCCTCTGGGATCAAAATGGAACCACAATCACTGGAATTTCAAATTTCTGGAGCATTTATATGCTATGGGCACCAAGTAATTGCTCTTACACATCCTTTTTCCGCTAATCAACTTTATCGTAATTCTGGGCTCTTATCTCTTAGCTCCACGATACCATATGAACATGTGCTTTACATTTGGCGCTTCTTTTCGGGGGAGGGGGGTTGACTCCATATTTAGAAACCACTAAGGGGGGTACTTCTTTTTGAAGCCACGTAAGCAGTTCATAAAACCATGTTTTTCAATTGCCAGGGGTGGGGGGGTTCCGACTTTTTACCAACGCTCCTTCTTCGTTGATCTCCAACTAGATCAACGTCCCACTTTTACCTCCAAGCTGGCTCTTCTCATAAGACCCTCCTAATTCCTTTGATTTGGAAGGAGCCACATCCCCCCTCTCACGTTTCTAAGCTTCGACTCCATTTATTATCCAATCATGGATTTTCTCTTTCCGCTTGATAGAATCCAGCAGATCCACAAAACAATAGCTCATGAAAGTATGTCAACAAATACAACATACCATGTATTTTAACAAATGAAAGTATGTCAATAGAATGGATAACACTCTAGTCATCACAAATTCAAATTGATAGTCTGAAGCAATTGTATCTTTAGTGAATTAAGTGGCAGCTAGAATGAATGGTTGAGTCAAAGAATGTAGTTTACTAGATTTTAAAAGTGGATAGAGATGTTGATAAAGACTATATTAGACAAAGATTATATTTCTCATCATATGCAAGTGTTGAATTTATTATTGTATTTGGTTATTGTAATGTAGAGTTTACCAATACGTGAGTTGTGTATTATAGAAAATTCATTTCTCCATTAAAAAAAAGTGTTGGAGAATAATGTAGAAATGAATAAACAATGCTTGAAACCATAATAGATTATCATTGAAACTATTATAATTAGTTACAAGTTGTACTAGTTAATTTTAAAATTCTAGATCCACTATTCTCATGACTAGATGATTCATCTATTCATATATATGTAACGCTAGTCTCAAGCAAATAAGGGTGAAGCATTCTCAGTATAATATGTCCTATATATGTAACGCTAGTCTCAAGCAAATAAGGGTGAAGCGTTCTCAGTATAATATGTCCTATATATATAACGCTAATCTCAAGCAAATAAGGGTGAAGCGTTCTCAGTATAATATGTCCTATATATGTAACGCTAGTCTCAAGCAAATAAGGGTGAAGCGTTCTCAGTATAATATGTCCTATATATGTAACGCTAGTCTCAAGCAAATAAGGGTAAAGCGTTCTCAGTATAATATGTGTGAAATAATTTATTTTTTCCCATTCATTAATAGGGGGTGTTGCTTACCATGTATGGAACTAGTGGCTTTGGGAAGAAAAATAAGTTGTTTGGGCTTTATTTGAATCTTTTCAAGATCATTCATTTGTGAATTAGTCCTTAAACCACCGTGTATTGATTTTTATGGGGTGTTTTGACCTTTGATTGAGAATATGGGTGCCATTGATAGGCTTGGCAGGAATGACTTTTGAAACCTTTACCAGAGTGGGGGAGAAAAATAAGTGGTTGGGGGAGCAAAATAAGAACCTTTGGAATATGTGAATTTCACACTTGGTTGTTAATTTATTCCATGGTGAGTAGCTTTGCCACGTCATTATTAAAGAGAGACGACGTGCCTCGTATTTGAAGACATAGAAAAGTAATGAATATTAGATGTGAAATTGATGTCCAACACCTTCCTTGGTGCACGGCGATGCTCACTGGTGCAATCACCATATTTGGATCCAAAGCATGAACCGACCACAAAATTATTGGCGAAGAGTTTGACGTGGCGATGACAATTAAAGTTGGAAATTGCAAAAGGTAACGTTCTACCATAATTAAATGAAGATGTATGCCTAAGGTGAGGACAACCGCCTTTGTCCTTGTGCAAGGTTGGTAACTAAATTGATTTTTTTTATTACTTTTGCTTTTGACTCTAATATTGCTTCACTTCTTGCCTCGGCACTTGTGTCTTCGGCCTTCAACTGCTTTTCTATTAAAAAGCCTTCATTTCCCTATGTTTTTTCACATCAATGTTTTCATATTTTTCATGTTGGAATTTCTCGTCAAATCCAGCGATACATAAAATACAGCGATACATATGTGAGATGTTTAAATATATATAGTCTAAGTAAATTTAATGGTTAAGAACATGTATTTTTTTCTAAAAGGTTATAAATTCAAATCTTGAAGAGAGTAGGGTATGTATATTTCCATAAATTTTAATAGTCAAATCTAACAAACATTTTGGATATCAAATTGCAACACTAATTTCCATATATATATATATATATATATATATTTTAAAATTGTGTGAATCATTTCACTATTTATATAAAAAAAAACCAATAATTTATTTCCCGATTTGTCAAAAAAGCAAAAAAAAAAAACAATGTAGTAATTAATTTTACCTCTTAATTGATTGATATGATAATAAGTATATATTGAATATTCAATTGATTTGTTTTATTAATTTTTATTTACTTTGTTTTTTTATTCACATACTAATTTTCTTATTTTATTAAAAAAAAATAATCAATAATTTTTTTTTCAAATAATGTTAAATACATTGAATAGATATAATTATAGATATAATAAAATTATAGTAAATGATAAAATAAGCATGGATTACAAACACATATTCACAATCAAAATTACACCTAAAAATTATCATCATAATTAATGCACATATTTACAATGAAAAATACAACTAAAAGTTATCATTATAATTAGTGATAGTCGTTTTCAATATTTGTAACTACAAATCACATTTGAACAAAGTTGCAAAACCTTTGAAAAGGAACACATAATTGCTTTTATCCAACAATCTCTTTAAGTTGCAAAACCTTTGAAAAGGAACACATAATTGCTTTTATCCAACAATCTCTTTCTAATAAATTGTGAACTGGCCAATATAATTGTTTTTATCAAACAATTTTCTTTTGAATGAATTCTCAAATTCCCAACTAGAAGTAGCTTGAAGCAGTTTTTTTTCCACTAAAACAATATGTTGGATTTAACTCAAATAACTTCCATATGTTTCAAGAAATGATGTATAATGAGTGTATATGCATTTCTGTTGGCCGTAAAGAAACATAAAAGCTCCATACCTCATCAAATAAAATTTGTTCATTAAGTAATTTATCTCTGCAAAATATAAATATTTAAACCATAAAGCAATGTAAAAATATTCTCGTGCAACATTGATAACATCGTGATTAAATATTTATAATACTTTTAGTAGCCATTAAACATATTTATTGGAACTCAATAGTACTCATATATACATATATTAGTTGATTTTCTAGTATTTATGTGATGGAAACCTAGTAGGTATATATATATATATATATATATATATATATATATATATAATATATATGCCTACTACTAATATGTTAGAAGCTTGTGGCTCTATTTACTATTTC
>JASDQU010100107.1:204954-217422 GCA_032191745.1 Picea mariana
AGCAGTACTCCTATACAATTTCTAAGCATTTTTTGAAACGTTATATATATATATATATATATATATATATATATATATATATAAACATCACATTATATTTTTATAAAATATGAAATTTACCTTTTTTCACCAAAAGGATTTGTTTGTCCATGTTCTCATTTACTCTCATTATTTTCTTAAAAATAACCAATTGAAAAATAAATGTTATAAAAATAATCAATTAAAAAATAAATGAAGGGGACAACTTTATTAATAAAGGGTAAATCATGCTTCTTCATCAAATCAAGGTTCATGTTAAATTTTAAAAATAATGTTAATTTTCATGACAAAGGTATGACATTTTTCTATATCCTACACACCTACAAATAACTTATCATTAGAAATAACTATGGTACAAAGGATTGACCAACAAGCAAAATTCCATTTTTTCCTTTCACTTTAAATACATGTAAATTGTCCTACACACCTACAAATAACTTATCATTAGAGATAACTATGGTACAAAGGATTGACCAACAAGCAAAATTCCATTTTTTCCTTTCACTTTAAATACATGTAAATTGGTTGAGAAGTTGTTTAGTTCATACATTTTGTAATAGTTTATTTAGGTGTTGATTATAGAACATTTTTTTAAGACTACAACAAAGTAAGGTAAGATAGATCTAAATCAAACATAATATAAACCTAGTGAGTACATAGGATAAGGAGGGCATGCCCAAATATCTTAATGCATATAATAACTTCATAATATAATTAATAATACAAAAATTAAACAAGATAACATGTACCTATAATACTTAGTTTATTGAAGTTCAAGTATTGATTCAAACAGTTCTCTAGAACTCCATGATCAATTTGCTAATCAAGAGGGTAGAGGAAATTGCACCTAAGGGTCAATTTTCTATTCAACTAATGCAACTACTTTCATAGATGTTTCATATCGAGTAGGGATCAAGATCAATGAGGTGAGGAAATTTAGGGCACATAGAAACTCTCTTAATGTAATTCATAATTTCCCAAAGGAATATCACAAATTACACTCCCAACTTATCAACCTCGGTGTGGTGGAAAAGCTCCTAGTCTACAACACTCCCAAAACCCCTCAAAATACGTTGCATGAGGGTCTTACTATCAACCTTTCGCCGGGTGATTGCAACCACACTTGGTAATGGTGACACTTTGCAAGGATATTACTACCACCCTCTCCCTTAGTGCATGTAGTCACACTCGATAGTGGCATCCCATGGGCTAAAGAATAATAGTATAATTATCTAGGGACAATTGAGCCTTAGTCCCTATCAATGACTACTACACTCCTAGCCTCTTAGTCCAATAAAACCAAGTTAGAGCTGCAACCAATAATTTTCTCTAATGAGTACATAATTCAAATCGCATGTTCTTTCACAATAATGGTAAAATATCAAAACATTTCCTCAGCCAACCAACCCATTTTCAAGGTAGGAAACTTCTTTTGTAATTGTTCCCAAGTGTAGCATCATCCCAATATTTGGTTTTGTCCTTCCACCTTCTCATGCAAGGGTGTAATTGGGATTGAGGGTGAATTTATAAGTGTCAAGAATAAGGTAGAATTAAGTTACAACTCTTTCATATTTTCTTTTTTTCTCTAGTTTACTTTAGAGGTATTTTTCTCAAGTTTTCCCCTTCCCCAAAGCTAAAACAACTCTAGGATATGGTGTTCATCCTCATTGAGTCATGAACTGTAATACACCTAGGTTGAACCCCATTGTAAATACAAATGTAATTGTCCCCTAGAGGAAATTGCACCTAAGGGTCAATTTTATATCCAACTAATGCAACTACTTTCATAGATGTTTCGTATCGAGTAGGGATCAAGATCAATGAGGTGAGGAAATTTAGGGCACATAGAAACTCTCTTAATGTAATTCATAATTTCCCAAAGGAATATCATAAATTACACTCCCAACTTATCAACGTCGGTGTGGTGGAAAAGCTCCTAGTCTACAACACTCCCAAAACCCCTCAAAATACGTTGCATGAGGGTCTTACTATCAACCTTTCGCTGGGTGATTGCAACCACACTTGGTAATGGTGACTCTTTGCAAGGATATTACTACCACCCTATCCCTTAGTGCATGTAGTCACACTCGACAGTGGCATCCCAAGGGCTAAAGAATAATAGTATAATTATCTAGAGACAATTGAGCCTTAGTCCCTATCAATGACTACTACACTCCTAGCCTCTTAGTCCAATAAAACCAAGTTAGAGAAACCAATAATTTTCTCTAATGAGTACATAATTCAAATCACACGTTCTTTCACAATAATGGTAAAATATCAAAACATTTCCCCAGCCAACCAACCCATTTTCAAGGTAGGAAACTTCTTTTGTAATTGTTCCCAAGTGTAGCATCATCCCAATATTTGGTTTTGTCCTTCCACCTTCTCATGCAAGGGTGTAATTGGGTTTGAGGGTGAATTTACAAGTGTCAAGAATAAGGTAGAATTAAGTTACAACTCTTTCATATTTTCTTTTTTACTCTAGTTTACTTTAGAGGTATTTTTCTCAAGTTTTCCCCTTCCCCAAAGATAAAAAAACTCGAGGATATGGTGTTCATCCTCATTGAGTCATGAACTGTAATACCCCTAGGTTGAACCCCATTGTAAATATAAATGTAATTGTACATATAGGCAGGTGAGACAGGATACTTTGGGGTCAGAGTGCCTTTGTATGTATGTATTTTGGAGGCCAGAGTGCTTGTATGGTTATTACACTGGTGAGACAGAAGATGAAAGGCCAACGAGACTAATTTTGTAAAATGTAATCACACTCATTTTTTAATGAAAACACATCACTGTTGCAGACCAATCATGTAAAAGAGTATAGGGGGATANAATATAAATGTAATTGTACATATAGGCAGGTGAGACAGGATACTTTGGGGTCAGAGTGCCTTTGCATGTATGTATTTTGGAGGCCAGAGTGCTTGTATGGTTATTACACTGGTGAGACAGAAGATGAAAGGCCAACGAGACTAATTTTGTAAAATGTAATCACACTCATTTTTTAATGAAAACACATCACTGTTGCAGACCAATCATGTAAAAGAGTATAGGGGGATAAACTCCACTAGAATGGGAAAGGGGGGGGATAAGAGTTTAGGTAAAAGGGGCTAATCTATGGGGCTTAAGCCCAAAGGAATATTTGATTAATATTCCTAAAAATATAAAGTATAAACTATGGATATAAAATATATCCTAAGTTCTAAATTGGGAAACGTATCCCATGTGGGCCCAATCCAGTTCCTAACATGACAAGTGTCAAGTTGGAAACATACAAATATTATTGGGGGTATTTAGTTCATTTTCCCATCATTCCATTATCATTCTTCTTACCATCACCCTCTCCTACCAACCGTACTTCATGTTGCCATTACTTGTACATGTACCATGGAAAGCTTTGGAATTGGTTTGAAGAGGTGGGTTGTCAGGCCTGTAGGACATTGAAGAAGTGGGTTTTCAGGACTGTGAGCATTCTCTTCAGGTGAGACATCTGTTAGGAATTGATTTCCCAAGGTGCCAAGCTACAAATACAAGGCTCTGAGACTTCTTGTTCGACCTGTTTTTGAAGCTCCAGAAGGGAAGTGGGGCAACCTGTAACATACCCCGCCACCCAAGCCGGGCCACGTCACACAAAAAAATTCTCTTTAACAACTCTAATACCATAATGTAACATTCACAATGCTTAGCCGAGCAACATTACATGCATACAATCATTAAATTATTAAGATTTACTACTAATTAAATTCATTTGCTTACCAGTCGTAGATCACACACAATATTGACTAATTCATTGATACCACAGTTCTGAATTCATGTAGCAACATATATTAAACATGAATATAACTGTTCAAGAAAACAATAAACACACAACATTAATATAAACCATTTACACAACATAATTAACATATGAACATAACATAAACACTTATTTGTTAATGATTAACCAATTGGCTGCAAACGAAGGATGAACCTCCCAACCATAGGCACTGATGATCATTTTCTCTCATCAACAAGCCACCCTGAGTTGAGGTTATGAGTCCACAAGGAGATCCGACCCACTAGCTATCCACTCTCCACACAGAGCAGCCCCAAAATCAGGTTCTAGTCTCACAATAGTTCCAAACCTCCATCTCTCTCTTTTCCCCACAACCTGCACTACCCAAGGAATGCACCCCCTTCACTGCTCACAGTCCCTCGGGCTGTACCATTTGTTTATCAGGGCCACTAGTGCATTTAGTTGGACATGAATCACTTTCCCCACAACCTGCACTACCTAAGGAATCTACCCCCTTCACTACTCACAGTCCCTCGTGATGTACCATTCGTTTATTAGGGCCATTAGTGCATTTGGTTTTCCAGGAATCACTCAGTTGGGAACTCTAGGAATTCACGATTGTTTCATATTTTCTCACAACAACCTTCACAAGGCTCTGAGATATTTCCTCCACAAGAAAATCGCACCACAGGCTCACAACCCAATTTACAGGCACACAATCCTGTTTCTTAGCATAAAAACAAAACCAAACAATGACTACCTTAAAGTATACCATGGCTGGTCCTCTTCTCTTCCTTTGTTGCTAAAAAACTTTGTGTAGAAACTGTCCCTCCTCTGCATGCAAATTTCCTCTTCTTTCTTTCTTGCTTGACTCACACTCTTCTCAAGGATGATTGTACTTCAGTCCATTCTCTCCAATAACTATGGGATGTGACCACTCACACCCACCCTCTTACATGAGTTTAATGATGGGCCTCTCACACACTCAATCAACTATTAGAAGGTTATACACAAAGATAATAATTTCAGGAATGTGGGTAGGATTAATACCCATGAATAATTCGCCCTTGGACCCCTCTCTCTTGTGGAATCATAGCCCCCCCATCGTTCTTCATATCTTTCATATCACAACCAACGATCATTCCTTTTATTAATTAATCAATGTTCATAACACACAATTCGGCCCCCGACCACATTAGATCAATACAGTCTCTTCACCCCAATGCATCGACTCACTATCCTAATTCACATTTATACAATTACATTATAATTCATGGGAATTAGAACTAGGGATGGTACATCCCCTCCCCCTTATTTTTTCACTGTCCTTAGTGCACAACGCCTTACAGGTGTAATTTTATTTTACAATTCTGGCTCCCCAAACAATAATCAACATATAGGCTCTCTAGCCCAAAATCACACATGTATTGCAACCTAAACAAATTATACAGGCACTCTGGCCCCAATACGACAAATACATAGGCACTCTGGCCCCAAAAATCATAAATACAAAGGCACCCTGGCCCAAACCATATACATAAGCCACTGACATTCTCCTACAACTATCCTGATTTCCACCAGCTCTCTTCCTATTGACCTGCCCAACCCAAGGAATGCACCATTTGTTTATCATGGATAACCCAAGGGATGTACCATTAGTTTATTAGGGATAACCCAAGGGATGTACTATCTGTTTATCATAGATAACCCAAGGAATGTACTATTTGTTTATCAGGGATAACCCAAGGGATTTACCATCTGTTTATCATGGATAACTCAAGGAATGTGCCATTCGTTTATCAGGGTCTCTCTGGAATAGGTAGTTAGGAATCTCACTATTGGGAACTCAAGGGACTCATTGCTAGGAAAAATATTAGTAAAATAACTAGCAACAATCTTGCTGCTACAATGCAACTCACACTAGATTTCACTCTTTAGGCCCGACAACCTGGTTCTTCGATAGTGAAAATCACACAGGAGTTCACTCTTCAGGACTAACAACCTGGTTCTTTGATAGTGCAAGTCACCCTCTAGGCTCATGCATCCCTTTCACGGTTATACAGTTCCTCAGGCGATCCATCATTTTCCAAGGTGTTCTCACGCAAACAAATTCCAGATTTTTGCTAGACTTCCACTAGAAATATATATCCTATGGAAATCATCCGCATCTACATTACATGCATACAATTAGTATGAGACATCATCCTATAATTATAAAATTTTAAATTTGTTTAAAATAGGAAAACAAAATTTTTCAAACATGAGTCTTTTTGCTCATAATTGTTTGGCTCTTGCAACAATAGATTTCAGTCTTCCCTATAGGATTACATCCCTCCCATATCCAAGACCATTTCCCCTGCAATTTTCTCAATTCCATGCAACAAACAAATTGTTAGTATATCGTAACAATTTTCAATTATCAATTTCTCAAATTTGGTTATATAGGAAAATAAAAATTCCCACACATGAGATTTATTCTCATTATGTTTGTCTCTTGTAGCTGTATAGATTAGTCTTCCTTATGGGATTACATTATTGCCATATCCAAGACCATTTCTGCCTGCAATTTTTTCAACTTTCGTGCAGCCAAACACGATTGTTAGTACTCATGCATATTTTTAGCAGTTCATGAAATGATATTAGAATTGTATCCCATCAATTCAATCATTTCCAACCATTATTTACATTAAATGGACTCTATCATTCATCATATTATCTAGGATGACACTATCATTCATTTTACATGCATTATCAACACACCAATCTCTTCATAATGCAATCAACTTTACCAGTAAATAAAACCAATGTGCCAATAATCATGGCCACATCTACACAATGCATCCTTGCATTGACTCTGGGATACCATATGTTCATGTCATGTATTCCACCATGTGAGTTGGAAGGTATGACCCATGCCTCAATACACCATCCAAAACCTTTCCCACAACCTGTCTGATCCTTTGGATTCCTTCCTCTTCAACCCATACACAACACTAGGAACATCATCCCTTAGTGCTATTCAGTGTAGGTAAAAAGGTTGCAGTCCAAACCTTAGTTACATAGGGAATAACCATCATGCACTTAGATGACACTATAGCCTTTACATATCCAAACTCATCACAGCCTCACACATGACCATCTCAAATGAAATTCATTGTTATAATAGGAGTAATGGCTCTCAACTTAACTCAGTTATGAATTCATAACCAACATAACACATTATGCAATTAGTTTTCCATAAATGCATTCAAGCAACAAATAATATTTGCATACTCAAGGCCTCCTACCTTTTTATCAATTCAAATATTGATATTAGAATGAGGGAATTCTTACCTTCATTCCCTTCAACAATTATACGTTATAACAACCCCAAATACATACCTGCATGGTTGTTATAAATTCACTTGATGCTACTTGATCTTTTACATTTGTAGAATCTCGTCGACTCCCTTTACTAATTTTATTGGTCAACATTTTCTCCATCCTCATTTGTCTTCATATGGGGTGATACCCGTAACACTAATGTTTCCCCCAACTTATAATTAATCATTAATCATAATCACCATGCTATGGCATAGGAACAATATAAATGTATTATTGTTTGAATTGCAAACAACTGACTGTGGGGGCGAAGCCTTGAAAGTACTGGCCATGATATCACTAGAGGAAAGAATGTGAAAAATATGAGAGAGGGTTCATTATATCGAATGACCCCAAATTTCCCTTGTTGAGGATAAAAAACCTCCTTTGGTTCCCAAGGAGGAATCAATTAATGAAGAAAGGACCGGTGTTTAAACCATCAACCACCCCCATGAATGGAAGCATGGTCTAGCTACAGAAGGTCATCCTGAAGTACCACACGGTCTTGTAGACCCAGACTGGCCTGAGTTTCCTTTTGACAGAAGGAACATGATAGGAATGATAACCTTCTCAAGGAAGGATGTGCATGCAAGGCAAAAAAAAGAATAAAGGGGGAGAGAAGAGAACATAGGGAGCTCTCTAGTAGAGAATAGGACCTGAGCAGAAGGTCATGAGCTTGATGTTGAGGAAGCATATGATAAACCTCACAGAAGCTGTGAAAGAGAAAGGACCTTTGAGAATTGGCATAAATTCCCTAGTGATATCATGTCTTGGCACGGGGGTGGCCAAAGCGCTAAGAATAAATGCCTCTGAGCCTATGGTTGAGTGGAAAGGCGGACACCCACAATCATTTAGTTGGATGCAACTTGTAATAGATAAGTATTCTCATATGATGTGTAATTGAACTGTAACTGTAGATTAAAGTTGGATATCCTATGAATGTTGTAGGGATGTGCATGTTTGCTTGATGACTAGATTGTATCCCTTTATATTTTCTTGATTGTGTAGTTAAGAAAGTAAGGAACTATATGGTTTGTATATGTAAATGCTCGAGCCCTGTAGTGGCTCAAGTTTAAGCAGATGAACTGTGGGTTCGTCGACCTTGAGCATAGTTCCCCATAGTCATGTCGACACTCCCAACTGCTTTGAGTCCCCTGGGAAAATTAGTATGTTAAGCTCAAGAGAAAGAGCGCAAAGTGTGCATTAGTGCCTAAGTGCTTTAGAACTGATGAAGCTCAGGAAGGATAGCGAGATTTAAGTATCAAAGGGGAAGATCCTTTCATTTGAAAGATGAGTGGGTGAGATCTGTTTGGGAGAACCTAAGGTATGCAACGACCATTGGATTTGGAGAAGGAACATAGGTGTTAACTCCTCAACTCCTTCAGTCTTCGCGAGTTCGGTGAACTTTGGTATTCATTGTAAGGGAGACAGATCCTCTGAAGTCTCAGTGCCGAAGTTAACCTGTGTCGTATATTTGAGGATGCCCGGGAACCATCCCAACCATCATATCTATGTTTTAGTCAGACCGACGTTGACTGCTTCAGGAGGATAGGAGGATAGTGGTGTTGTAATGTCAAAACCCCCGAAGACCAGAGTCGCGAAGTAATGCGGACCGAGGATCTAAGGATTTTTCGGGACCCCTCTTGACCGTTCGATCATGGGGACTCATGTATCATGTCGAGAGCACATGGGGGTCCACGTGTTGAGTGATGGCGTTTCCAGGTGTGGCGACCTCGTGGCATGGTAAGGGTACGTCGGTGACCTGAGTTAGGTGCCACATATTCTTACCAGAGTGTTTTGGGATGACATATGTCTCTCTAGGAGGGGCCCAACAATGGGACCCAAGGGACCCTTGAGCGGAATTTACGAGCTGTAGATCTCTGGGGTTATGTGTATAGCCTCAAACCATTAGATCTGGGCTGTGGTCAGCCTGACGCTGACCAAATCTGGGAGAAAAAAGGAGTTTGCATCGCAAAACCCCCGAAGGCTGAATGAATGAAGTAATGAGGACCGTCGATCCTCAGATCCTCTAGGATCCCTCTCAACGGTCAATATACAAGGGACGCGTGGCGCTAGATCCTTTAGTCTGGAGACTAGGCACTCCAGGGAATTTGAGGTGTGGTGTATCTATAAGCTCCGAAGCATGAAGTGACGAGAGCCGTTGATTCGAGGGCACTTCAGGACTTTCCCTAACCGTTAGATCTAGGTTGTGGTCAACTTGAGTTTGACCAACTTCGAGAGAAAGGAGAAGTTTACACCATGAAACCCCCCAATGTCAAAGTTATTAAGTAGAGAAGGTCCTCGATCCAAGGGTTACGTGGACTTACCTTGGTCATGAGATCAAAGGGCATGAAATGTGATTAGTCCAGAGTGGTGTCACCCAGGGTGACGTGGACCCAAGTTGATGTGCCACATGTAACCTGGATTCGTGCGTATCACATACCCTATAGACCCATTGGGATGTGACATGTGTAACCCCTTTATGAGGGAACATGTCACCCCTTGCCCCTTCTACTTGTTAGCCCCTGTATGTGCCCACCTAGCCAGAGTGGTTGTTGAAGTGACTGGAACTTCAGGAGTCCAGGACTTCGGGACTTCGGAGGATTTGGGGTGTAGTATTGTAGAGAGACCAAAGGCCCAAAGGTCAGAGCCACGTGGAAACATTACAGGACTTCGGGAGTTCGAGACTTCTGGAGGTCTCATGCATAGACAACAAGGAAGCGTTCAGTGTCGAAGTGCTGAAGTGATGAATTACCTGCTGGAATGTGTGTTAGATGGAGATTGAGTACAATCGTGGGAATCATATAGTGGATGGACTTTCATCGTGGATGAAGGAACCCAAAGACAACACGTGTGAGGTGAATCCACATGGGTGCTACCTAGTCTCTGACAAATAAATGCCAGAATAAATTGGGAAGGGTGTATCTGCTAGTCCGAAGCTCGGATTTGAGCATGGAGGCAGTGGTTGGAGAGCTCGTGGAGATCTCAGATATAGGATCTAAGATAGTTAATGAAAAATGAAATTATGATGCCCCACCCCTTAAAGGAGTATTTAGGGGTCGGGTGTGTTACAAATTGGTATTAGAGCACGAAACCAACACTTGGCCTTCTTGGGCTCATGCACGAGTCATATGAAAATATTTTTGGAGGAATTTAAGGGGTAACACCCTATTTTACTACATTCCTAAGAGGTTTAGTCAAACCTATACCAAAGAGAGAAATGAAAGTCGTTGTTGTTTATAGATGTTTTGGCATTTCCAAATAAAGAAACCGACTTCACTATGCAATTGTATGTGTTGTTGTACAGTCATAAGATTTGGTTACCAAGGCTAAGATGAGCTTGTGGATAATATTACCGCCAAACATAAATTTTATGCATAAAGTCCTTGAGTAGAAGGATGTAGATTAAAATATAGTTGGGATTTTACCCAACGAGATTGAATCATGCTAGTCTGTGGGAAAGGAAGCCTATCATTTCTTTGGGAAATGATAGCCAATTCTACAAGAGTGGGATTATGCTGATGGGAACTAATAGAAAGACTTGGATGTGAACAGATGGAAAGTATCCGTAGCAGTAATAATTACTGCTTTAATGAAGGGTTAAACCTTGTATATGTGTATAATCCCTCATGATCAAAGGAATGATTCTGGTGACCATTATCTGAAAAGGGAGAGCATGCGTAGCTCTTAGGTTTCAAAGGGAACTGAGAAACAAATTTTGTTTTTGTGTACAGGAATTGTTGGGCAGGGTTTTTTCTAATCAAGATGATAAACAAAACTGTAGAAATATAGAGTGATTAAGTGAGAAATCACAATAGCCTCCCTTGCTTGGTGGATAGGAAACTAATCTGCCAGAATTATTGTGGGAGGAGGAGAGTGGCCTCCGTCCTTGATTATTGCTGAACATAAGGAAGAATTCTAGGTGTAATGGTTAAGACTGATTTTGAACTAAAGAAACTCTGGATTTCTGAACTAGAACACTTAGTAAGTAACATAACTCGAAATTGCATTTGGGATTTAAGGGAATAGTCCAAATGTTATTAGACATGAAAAAAATATTATAATTAAGGTAAACTGGTTGATTAAGTGTTGATCCTGAATGTGGTAAAGGAAGTGTTGGGGCACTTCTAGAAGCCCAATGGGTTAGATTGACATCCAGTGGTGGATGGTAGCCATATAGATATAGTTGGACCCTAGTGAAGGGAATCTGGAAAAGGATTTCCTTGATTGGAAGGTCTGTTGATCAAGACTAGTTGGAAGCTAGATTGGCTATTTTATCACCTTGGGCATGGTTATAATTTCCCAGATTGTATTTATGAGTGGGAAATGTTTTCATGAAATTTGAGGCAAGAGTGTTTTCTTGCTAGTTGTTATCGCATAGAAAGGGAAACATAGTTATGACTATGTCTGTTAAACTACCAGGTGGATATCTTGTGAATGAATACAAGCTTTCAACTGAGAGGGAAGCTCGATGTTGAGTGTCCCTATGCGGCTTGTCATAAGGATGGTAGAAATATCCTCGGAGGAGGATATGGAAGTCTGATATGTCCATGTTCATGTATTACATGGAAAGGGTGCAAGCAATGAGCTTGCATGATGAATGTTTCGATAGGTTTGTATGTGTTTGAATGCATGGGTTAATGCATTGTGAGGCTTCTTGACATGAAGACTGATATTAATACCAATTATGTATGAAAGATATTAAATGTGCAAGTGATGCACATGCATGATGTAGGGATAAATATATACTAAAGGCACAATATGGATGCCTTGATGAGTGATATGTAAGGCAAGAATTGCACTTTCCAAGATTAAGTCAATACCATGGAGGCATGGCTGAATCCATTTTGAAGAGTCATGAAAGTTTTTTTTTGAATGATAGCTTAAGGGGATTGTGCTCCATTCCATCAAGAAAGAGTAGTATAAATAGAATAAAGAGTGGACGAGCAAGGATTCTTTGTTGTCATGATAAGAGGCAAATGGTTCTTCCTTTGAGGGTCACATGAGAATCATTGTGAACAATCATGAGTTGATTGATTTTAAAATAGATATGTAGGTGGGCTGTGAAATATACCTATGGAAGCTACACACAATATTATTATTATGCATATGGTTAAGAACATCATGGATGTAAGTTAACAAAACCAAAATATTTGTGGATACATAATTTGGACGCATGACAAAGCTGCATGTTTATATTCCTTATGAAATATTTGGTAACCATATAAATCCAACTCAAGGTTGAGGCTATCACAGATAGTGAAGGATATGCAATAAGGAAGTTGCATGCT
>JASDQU010100107.1:217552-249331 GCA_032191745.1 Picea mariana
ACATTATTTTGGTCACCCTAGTGATCCATTGACAACATGTGTTCATGTTCCAAAAAAGATCCTTTCTTCATGAGGAAAGTGACCGACTTTCCCTTCTAAAAAACCCTATTAAGGAAGGTCATAGCAGGCTGCACCATACACAGGGTGTGACGATGCCCAATATTTACCCCCTGCTCTAAAGATGTGCTGCGATGTCTCTGTAGGCTGCTCTACAACTAGGGTCCGACGATGTCAAAAGACTAATAAAAGGTTGAGTTTCATGAAATTTCTAGAAGCGGATGTTCTAGAAGGTGAGGTGGAATCCATATGGTTGGGATCTTACTCGCTTCTTTGATTTGGTGGGATTATCCTAATCACTTCAACCATCTCTCTCTCCCTTATATAAAGAGGGATTTATCATGGAAAAGGCTAAGGTTGATTCAAGCAAGATTAATATTGAATAGGCTAAGAATTGGATGAGGAATTCTACTTCAGTTCATACTTGAGGGCTTCATTTCAGTTCATCAAGTCATTGTGGATCTTCTTCATTCAAGGTTGGAGCAAGTATGTGTGTTGGAGAAAAGAGTCATCGAGAGGGGACCTTGCAACATCAAGGCTTTGGTTGTAATCTTCACTTTCACTTTAAATATAATACAGTGATATGTTTCTTTCCCATAAAACTTGTCTTGTTTTAGTGTATGATTCCTTGATCACATGCATAAGTTCTTGTTGAGTATATTGAATTGCTTTCACTTTGGTTGGCTTGTGTTCCCTTGCAAATTCAATATCACAGGAGCACTGGAGTGGATCTAGGATTACGATGGCAGTAGGAAGTGACATTTAAACGGTATGTTGTCTATCTCTTGTTAACTAGTAAACTCAATAGTTAGAGCTTAGGGAAAGCATCATATTCCGTTCTATTTTGTTCTAGATCTAGGTGGATCTAGGGAGATTTGTTTATGTCCGCATTTACCGATAAGTCCCATAACATCCAGTGCACTACTACCCAATGCAATAGTCTACCTCCGTTCTCTATTAGAGAACAAGGAGATCAAGCGACAAATCTAAGAACTGCTCCACAAGGAGAAAATCCATCCCAAATCATCTCCTTGTGGGATCCCAATCATATTGGTGAAAAAGAAAGACATGAACTGGAGACTCTACATTGACTATTGAGCCCTGAATAAAATCACAGTCAGGAACCGGTACTTGATTCCCCAAATCAATGAACTCCTTGATCATCTCACGGGGGCCAAATACTTCAGTAAGATTGATCTGAAGTCAAGCTACCACCATGTCCCAATAGAACAAAAATATGTATGGAAGACTACCTTTAAGTCAAAAGAAGGTATTTTTGAATGGCTATTCATGCCCTTCGGTTTGAAAAATGCTCTAGCCACTTTCATGAGGATGATGGACCATATCCTGCAACCTTTCACCAAAACTTTTGTGGTGGTTTATCTAGATGACATACTAATCTACAACAAGACGTGGGTGGAGCACTTGCAACATATTCAATAGGTTTTTTACACCCCGCGACAACACAAGCTATACGCCAACTTGGAAAAATGCTCCTTCAACATGGAAAAGGTCCATTACCTGGGATACATTTTTGATCAGCATGGTGTACACGTGGATCTAGCCAAGATCCAAGTCATCCGTGACTGCCCAGTCCCAACCACACTCACAGAGTTTCGAAGATTCTTGGGCCTTGCCAATTTTTATTTCAAGTTCGTGTTGGGATTCTCCCATATTACATGGGCCCTTAGCCAAGTAACCAGAGGTGGTGGTAAGGAAAAAATTGTGTGGGGCTAGCCCCAACAACAAGCGTTCAATGATTTGAAATAACGCTTGTGCTCAACCCCCGTACTTTCATTACCAGACCTACAACAACCCTTTGAGGTCGAGACAAATGCTTCAGACTATGCTGTGGGCATTGTCTTCACTCAGCACAGCCATCCCGTGGCCTATCATAGTGAGACACTATCATATGTTGTCCATAAGTAACCTACTTACGACAAAGAAATGTTCTCCATTATGCAATCCTACCACCGTTGGAGACATTATATTCCTGGGAAGGAGACAGTCATCCACACTGATGATAAGCCACTGCATTTCATGTAGACACAAGGAAAATTGCAGAATGACTTCCATCAGAAGTGGTCCACATACTTGCAATAGTTCCATCTCAACATCAAGTATAAAACAGGAAGTACCAACCGAGTCGTTGATTTCCTCAGTCGACCTCCAGTCACGACACTCACCACGGTGCTAGAATCTTGCAGCCGCAAGACCTTCAGATGGACCCACCTCTATGAGATAGATCCTAACTTCGCCACCACCTACCAAATGTTGGGTGCAAACTCAGTTGTCGCTAATTTCCATCTTCAGGATGGACTATTGTGCCATCTGGGCCATCTCTTCATTCCATCAAGTGAGTGAGTGAAGATGATTTGGGAAGCCCACTATAGTTGGGTGGCATGACACTTTGGCATTGAAAAGAAAATGGCAGTATTGCATAAACATATCTACTGGACAGAACTTCGACAAGATGTGGGAAAGTATATCAGGTCATGCATTGTTTGAGCTATTGCCAAACCGACTCCTGACAGACCATAGGAATCCATCTCAATGGACTACATGTCGGGACTTCCATCCAATAAGAGGGGAAATGACTATGTTTTTGTGGTTGTTGATCGCTTTCCCAAGATGGCAATTTTAGCTGCCTATAGAAAGAGCATCACAACATAGGTCACTGCCAAGCTCTTCTTTGAGCGAGTATGGGTGCATTTTGGAATCCCACAAACCATTGTTTCGTATCAGGATAGTTGGTTCCTCAACACATTATGGTCGAGCCTTTGGTCACTGATGGACACCAAGCTCACCAAACCCACTGCTTTCCACCCTAGACATATGGCCAAACTGAGGTTGTCAATTAGATGATCGCGCATATCCTATGCATCTACAATTCCAAGCACCCTCGCACATGGGATGAGAGTCTTACCTATGTTCAACATTGCTACAACTGAGCCCTACACAGCTCAAATGACCACAACCCCTTTCAGGTGGGGTTGGGATTCCAACCATTAGGTCCCATGGATGTTGCAATACCCCTTGCGACCACCTCTATCGACTCATCCCCTACTCCAACTAAAGATGACAAAGCCTCCTGGTTCATTGAGAGGATCCAACACATCCACCAATAGGTTCAGGATATTCTACAAAAATCCAATGCCAAGTACAAGAAGTGCCATGATCAACATCAGGTGCCACATAAGTTTCAGGTGGAAGACAAAGTTTGGTTGCACTTACAGAATAAATGCCTTACATTCCCCCATCAAAAGTTTCTCCCACTCCGTTATGGTCCTTAAACCATCACCAAGGATATGGGTGACAATGCTTTTGAGCTCAACATTCCCCCTTTCCTTGGCCTGCACCCAGTGTTCAACGTGGCTCTCCTTCGACCATATTTCCCACCATTATTGGACACCTCAGAGATAACAAAACAATTGAAACCAACAGAGCTCAACCCTGACTGCATGCAATAGGAATCCAATGATCATATTGTGGAAACACAAGTCAAGGGCACTCAACAACAAAGGATCCAACTTTATCAGGTTGTCAAAGCAGGGCAGCTCATGCACGAGGGCAAGTGGCTCACCAGGGGTCAAATTCAACAAAAAATTCCTCATCTAATGGGGGAACTCAATGAAATGGATACCATTTCTTCCTAAGGGGGGAGGATTGATACAGATGGATTTCGGTGGCCTCCCACCTATTCAAACTGGTTCATTTTGGCAGTGTTCTAGTTTGGCAGGTTTTTCCTAGTTTTTGGGTCCCTGACTTCTGGGTTCGTTTTGAGGCCCTAAACAACGTTTTCAGGGTTTGCCACAATCAAAATGTAGAAATATTTAGAGTCTAATGACAACATGTGTAGTCCTCGAATATACCTTTCCAACGGGCTATCGTGTGCCTAAAATGAAGATCGTATGCAAAATTTACGACCCCGAGAAGTTGATGTACTAGCTTACCCCAACGGGGCCCACATGACTTTTGGCGCTTCATCTCCTAGGGTTAGGTTTTTGTATGTCTAGGGTTTTGGAATTCATGCTTATTGTAAAAATGCCTTCAGAGCCTCATTGTAATCATCTTCTTGTGAATGAGCGCAACCGTCACATCTCTTCTCAAAGATAAGCCACCACCATTCCAACAAGCTTATTTTTCCGCTGCATTTTATAGTTTCAAATTATTTCCTTATTGAATAGAAACCAATTTTACTGTATCTCTTTTGTTCTTTGCTAAGCATATTTTAATAATAATCTGTATTTATTTCATTCTTCTCATAAAATCCAGATCAGACATGGATTAGAAAAAATAGGGTTTCCTCAGAGATTCCCACTCACCACTACAGTGCCAAAACTCCTGTACTCCTTAGTATTTGCTACCTCATATTTTACCGATGCAAACTTAGCTAAAAGATCACTAGTTCACTAGAATATGTTCAATAGAATAAGTGAGTGAATGTAGTTGTGAATGACTCCTTGAGGTGTATTTATACTTTTGTCGGGTAACCTATTTCCTTAAACTTAGGGTCTTCTTAACTTTCTTGTTACAAGCACTTTACCATTTCATTAAAGACTTGTAACCAACTAGGGGCTTCTTGACCATTATTTGGGGCTTCTAACTTCACAAGGCCATAAATCCTCAACCATAAGGAACTATGTGGAATACCACCTATCATTGGAACCGATATGATGAGGAATATGCATCCATGAGTGACTGACCTTCATTTACTTTGTCCTTCATGACCTAATTCCATGATAAGATATGGGATCCATAACCATACTTATGGGTTTCTTGTAGACTTCTTCAAAGCATCTTCCCATGAGGGCCATGCTTAGAGCTACACCATAAGGGAACCAATTTGGAGACTTCTCCAAATACACCCATCAATTGACATCAATCCATTTCTTGTTGACATCAATGACAACCAATTGTCCAACATCAGGAATATTTTCATCATATTGATCTCGTTCAAAAACAAAGAGAAAAATGACATGATAAAATTATTAAGAAAAAGTTGTTTAAGGTAGGATACTGGAAATTTTGTTTAATTCTAGATTTAAATATTTTATAGGGAAATTCAACACAAGGTGTCTCATCCTTATCATATTGAAGAAGTCTTTGACAACGAATTTGTAAAGGTTCGGACCATATATAATGAAGGTATTTCCTTCTTGGTAAACAATCATAGACTCAATATGTATTAAAAACCTAATTCCAAGGATGAATTTGTCAAGGAAATAATAGACCGGACTGAACTTCAGATGGTAGGTGTTAAAGGATTCTACATAAGAAAGATCCGTAGAAGAGGAAGAACCTATAGAAGAGGAGGAGCCCACAGAATAAAAAGGACCTATGGAAGAAGAATTATCCTTGGGAGTAGAAATGTTTGTATAAAAACAACCACCAGAGGAAGGAAGGAAAAAGGTTGGCATGAAGAAAAACCACGAGGACAGTCTGAGAATCAAGGAGGTAGAAATGTTCTTCTCAAAAAATTTCAAAAGATGTTGTGTTGGAATCGACTCCACAAATGTTAACTAGAAGTCGCACTGCATAGTTAGGAGGGACCCACAAATTTCAAAATGTAGTGGAAAAAGGAGAAAGTGACCCCTTGACAAGGAAGCATCTCAGGACTTCCATGGAGAAAAAATCTAAGGGTGTACAACATGGACAAGATACCCCTGGTAAAGGAAAGCTCATTGAAGAAGATGAGTTAAGTCGATTGCCTATGGGTGGTAGCCCAAGTAAGAAATTGGTGGATGAATTAAAATTTTTTGATCGTATAGTTGAGGATAGTACGTAGATTAACAGACTGAAGCATGAAATTAGAGAATTGACAATTGTGGAAGGCTACATTAAAAGAGAAAATGCGTTGTTGAAGGATTCACGTGCAAGATTACAAGATGATATTTATTGGCTGAAGAAGGAGAATAGAAAGATAAACAAAAATGCACATAGGTTGTATAGGAAGGCCCACAAGATTCACCTGCAGAATCAAAGATTCACATATAGAATTGAAAGGATGCATAATGTAGTCATAGAACCAAATGAAGCAATGACTTAGTATAGAGCTACAAGGACCACAATTTTGGGAGGATGAAGACAATTTTTCATAAAGACTTGTAATCTCTCGAGTTTGTGGGAGATGTAGGGTCCTGGTTTCGTCATGCCTGGAATGGTTTACGAAAGAAAATTTTCTCCATATTTCCTCATATTTCCTATCCTTTTCCACCATATAATATAATCTATCTCCATATTTTGCTTGTGCAGACACTCTTGGATCAAAGGTATCATTTTGTCTCAAGTATTACATTTTCCTTTTATTAATAGATGAATAATCGTCGCATTATCCAAAGTTAATGAATTACTCAATTACTTCTATAGTTGTCAATTTACTCCTGCATGATCACATAATGGTTTCTATGGTTGTTGTGATGGTTAACAAGAATACCGACACCTATAGTGATTTGGAATGCAGATCTCATGGGAAATGCACTCATATAGACACCTACTATCCATCTCATCCCAAGACTATATTGAGGGGGTCGTTATATGTGGTCCAACTTCAATAGTTCCTGTAACAATTTGTGTAGTCACAATGTAACGATTTCATGCCTTCGATCATGAAATTGTAACAAATTAGCAACTTAGGAATGTTGAGGTTATTGCTCATGTCTATAGTCGATACTCTTATTTTTAGATTATATGGCATGGATATGAATGTCAACTATTATGAATTGTAATTATAAAAAGAAATTCAACCACAAAATTGGGGGAGAGAATTATATTACATAACTATGTGATTTGTAATTTAAGACTATGTTAATGCAATATATGGTTTCAAGTATTTTTGTTGTTTGAACCGAGTTTCTAAATTCGTAGATTGGGAATACCTTTAAGGGAAGGAAGGGCCCCTTTCATCTCTGTAGTATTTCCCCTATTGTTATTTTGCAGTGATATTTGATTTGGTTTCTCAACAATGTATCACAGAATAATTCTATAGTAGATTTTGTAGTAAGTCAAAATTTACTTGTTGCTTGATTATTCCAATGAATTGTTTTATTTACTAATACACAACAACAACATATCATGCTTTAACATTGGTGATAGCTTTATGATTCTATGGGTAGAAGAATTGCATATTTATTTTATGCAATCGATGGTCATCTAAGTTAACATTGAATGACTTCTCATGATCAAGGACAACCTGACTGCATGTATCAGTCTTTGTTTTGTTGTGTGATTGATTAGATTAATATTGAATGCTTGAGATTGTTCTACATATACTTTTCTTAGCACTTCACAAGTTTACCAATCCCGTTTGACAATTAGTGAATTGAATTATTGACATATAATTTGACCAACACTCATGATCCAGAGACATTTGCAGAAGCTTTAGTTCATCCAGATTGGGATACAACAATGAATGAAGAGTATCATTCTTTAATGGTAAATGATACTTGAGATATTGTACCTCTTTCGAAAGGAAGGAAATTTGTTAGATGTAAATGAGTCTATAGAACTAAGTATGCATAATATGGAAGTGTTGAAAGACATAAGGCCCAATTAGTTTCCAAAGGATTCTCTCAAGTTGAAGGAACTGACTACAATGAAACCTTTTCCCCCATATACAAAATTAATTCCATCCTCCTTGTCCTTGCCTTTGCTGCCTCACATAAATGGGGGGGGTCCATTAGGTGGATGTTAAATTCACCTTCTTCCATGGGGTTTTGCAAGAAGAAATATATATGGAACGATCTCTTGGCTATGTCTAGAATGAACCCATCCTTGTTTTTAACCTTAAGAAATCTTGTTATGGTCTTAATCAAGATCCTTGAGATTGGTATGCCAAAATGGACGACTTTCTTCTTGACACCGAATTTTCTCGATGCCATTCTAACCCTAATGTCTATACCAAGAAATTAGGAAGTCATCTCACAATACTTTTTCTTTATGTTGATGACCTTATCCTCACTGGTAGTGACCCTAAACTTTTAAACCATGTGAAAACAAACGTTAATTTTTTTTTTGAAATGATCGACTTAGGCTATTTGCACTATTTCCTTGGCATCCAAGTTTTGCAAACCAAGGAAGGATTTTTTCTTTCCCAGTCTAAGTATTTTGTTGACCTTCTTTGTTTCTTTCACAAGGAATATTCTAAGCCATCCCATTGTCCCTTCCAATATGGAGTCAACCTTTCTACCACATGTACTTCTCCCAAAGTTGATGCCACTTTGTACTGTTAGTTAGTTGGTATCATTTTATATTTGACTCTTAGCCATCTTGATATTTCCTTTTTTTTTGGTCTTGTTGCTTGATATATGAAAACACCCCATGAAATCCATTAGAAAGAAGCTAAAATGATACTTCAATATGTTTGGGTTATAGTTTATTTCAACATACATTATAGCTCAGGGGGACTCCTTTATTGGTTGGTTTCACTGATTCAGATTTTGCTGTCGACCTTGATGATCAAAATTATACCACAAGTTATGTTTTCAGCCTTGGTTCAAGACATGTCACTTGGGCCTGTAAGAAACATTATGATATTTCTCTTTCTTCAGTAGAAGTAGACTACCGAGAAATGGTTAATGCAATTCAAGAAGTATTGTGGCTTCAATGGATCCTTTTAGAGTTTGGCTTCCAACAACATCATTCGACCACCCTTTGGTGTGATAATAAGTGTGCCATCAAGATTTCCAAAGATCCAGTTCAACATCAGTGAAACAAACACATCGATATACACATGAAATTCACCAAAAAACTCATTCATGATCGAGTTATTGAAGTGTTGTTTTTCCCTACAAAAGATCAAGCTGTAGAAAATTTCACAAAGTCTCTTACAGAAGTAAATTTTTCCAAACTTCAATCTATGTTAGGAGTTCAAGAAGTTCTCATTAATTGGGGATAGTGTTAGGATCCGTTCTTAACCCATTTTCATGGTTAATTAGTTAGTAGGATATGTTTTCTGTGTAATAAAGGTCAGGATTAGTTAATAAGACCTATTAAATAAAGGAGAATAATTCAATGTAAGAAGACCTAATATAAGCTTCTGTTTCTAGAAATATATTCCTCTAGAAGTTTCCTTAGAAGGTAGAGTTAGTATAAATAAGAGTAGGAGGTATTGGATATTATTGTAATAGAGTTCTTCTCTGCTAGAGGTTTCCCCCTTGAACATGCAAGTGGACATTGCTATCTTTAATAAAGGTGCTCTTTCTGGTGTTATTCTGGTATTGTTCTAGCTATAATATCGTTGTTCCATTACTTGTTGCTAAGTATTTATGTTCTACATAATATAATTTATTTGGTATATTACAAGTGGTATCAGAGCTCCTTCTTGGGAAGAACTTGTGGGGTAAATGTTTTTCAGGGTAGAGACATATTTTGATGTGTTTAAGATACAAAAATCTATTGTTCCACACATAAACCCATGGTCGAGGAATCATACCGGTAGGAACTAAAAGTTGTACTTAAGCTCACATTTTTGGCCACCCATGTAACCCCTGCTAGTACCCCTTCAATTGGTAGTGCATTAGACAACACCTGCATACAAATTGACCTAGATATCCAAAATCCCTCCGTAGATAAACCGATCGAATGCCTGACTTCTATAGTGTCACCGAGAAAAACACTCAATAATATACTCTCTAGTACCTGGTTAATCGATTAGTACAACTAAGGGTACAATCTAACCTCCTTAGTTGGTGCCCTGAGATATTGGGCTGAGTACTATTGTTTGACCCCGTACGTATATAAGAGAGCTATAGCACAGGGAAAAACCTTTCCTGTAAATACCCTGCAACCCCAACCATTGGGATGGAAACAATTGATCTATTACAGTGAAAATTGGCCCTTACTAAATTTTTCACTATAGAAACACTCCCTGCCGACATTTTCTATTATTGAGAATTTGGGGATTCCTCTAGTGCATAAGTATTCAGGTCAAAGTATAACTTCGTAGGAGTCAAAAAATAATTATGAGGCCTGACTACACCCGTATTTGTGACTTAGTCCATTGGGCTCCTCTCTTCATTATGATTGCAGTGGAACCCTTCAATTTTAAGCCTTTTTTTTATCACGGACCCAACCCTTTTCGGGACACCCTTAATTGTGACCTATCCCATTGCAATACTCTATTTTTCCTGATTAAATTGGTACCTATCATTTGTTTGGCCCATATTTTATGTCTCGACCCCTCATCTGCTACCTAAGACACCCAAATGTTGACCACCTTTTCTCAGAGCCAAGAATACTGGGAGTCTAAGGTGTTCATCCTAGAACAACAAGTGTTCTCCATCAACACACAAGTCCAAGATTCCATAAGCACAAAAATGCAAGAAGTCGTCCACGTAGCCATGCAATGAATATTCAAGGGAAATAATGTTGAGACCAATTCAGAGGACCCTCAATCCTCCCATTATGAGCCTAATCATTCATCTCGTTCCCCTTGTGTTTCTCCACACTCTTGGAATAAGGTTCCCAAAGTTGACATGCATAAATTTGATGGATCCAACCCAATAGGGTGGGTTTCTCAAACAAAACGATACTTTTCCCTTCATGATATTCAGGATGATGAGACAAAATTCCATGTCATGTTTTTGTACTTGGATCAAGAACACTGGCAATGGTGGCAGTGGCATGAGAAATGTTATCGAGGACTACCCACTTGGAACATGTTCACTAAAGAATTTTGTGCTCGTTTTGATAGGGAAACACATTTTTTTGGGAAGGCTCACTAAGCTACACCGAATGCGATTAGTCTCAAACTTCATCACGACATTTGAATAGTTGGCTATCTGAACCGAGGGCTTATATAATGAATTTTACCTTGAATGTTTTATCAGTGGCTTAAAGGAAGCCATCAGGGATCATGTGAGAATGCATCATCTTACTACCCGGTTGCAGGCATGCCAATTAGCATTGGAATCAAAGACCATCCTTCATGCTCCACCCATGAAGGATACATTCCCCAGCTTTCATTGCCCCAGGAATAACCCAACTTCGACACAAACCTGAAAGGTCCAAAAGGTCTCTACAACAAAAATGGCAGAGCATCACAAGCAAGGACTTTGCTATTACTGTGATGAAAAGTACTCATCGAGACATAAATATAGGGAATAAAAGTTCTTCCAGATTGATGCATCAAATTCATCTTCCTATGCAAACATACCATCATATGAGACTCCCGACCCAGAGGATGCTCAACTAAGTGTTCATGATGAATATTCTATTGCAGTCCCTATGGAACCAGAGGAACCTGTCATATCACTTCATGCCCTTTTAGGTATTTCGGCCCCACGGATATTGAAAATCAAGGTATACATAAATGATAAGTTGGTTGTGGTGTTGATTAATAGTGGTAGCACCCATAATTTTATTCATCGCAGGCTTCCTGAGGAGCTCCATTGTTTTGTCTACCCTGTTTCTAATTTTCAAAGCCTCATTTCTAATGGGGGTATGATGAAGTGTGGTGGCCACTATGATAATTTCAAACTTCAATGGAGGATTATCATCTGAAAACCCACATGCTCTCTATTTCCATGGGGGGATGTGATATTGTGTTGGATATGGAATGGATTATCACTCTAGGACCAATCACAATGGATTATCAATAATTATATATGAGATTCACCCAAGAGGCTCACACCTATACCCTCTGAGGTATCCAAGCAGGATCCCTTGAAATCATCAGCTCTCATAGGATGAAAAAAATGTTGAAGAAAGGCCACCATGGTGTGATTTCTCAATTTCATGCCATCTAGGTCACTGATCATGTCTCTCTGGTAGTTCCTCCTAGCTTGCAACTAATATTGGACAAACACCCCAAGGTATTTTAGGTTCCCACCAACTTACCTCCCTCTAGGGGTGAGCATGATCATAGAATCCCTCTCCTTTTTGGTAGTCAACCCCCCAATGTATGTCCCTACAGTTATCCATTTGCTCAATAAAATGAGATAGAAAATATGGTACATGAATTACTGGAGGCGGGGGTAATTATCCCTATTACCATCCCATATTCTTCCCCCATGGTGATGGTCTTAAAGAAATAAGGTACTTGGTGCTTGTGCCCCAATTTTTATGCCTTGAATAAACTGACCATCAAATATAAGTTTCCCACTCATGAATAAACTCTTTTCCTAGTAGCTCTTGACTTTAACAAAACCTTTGTGGTGAAATTAGATGCTTTTGGAACAAGTATAGGTGCAGTGCTCACACAATATGGTCGACCTCTGGCCTTTACTAGCCAAGTGTTGAGTGGACTCAATTTGGGTAGATATACATATGAAAAAAAATGATTTCCATTCTCCATGCGATGCACACATCGTGACCATATCTTTTGGGACATCGTTTTCATATCAAAACATATCACCATAGTCTGAAGTATTTTTTGGAGCAGTGGTTATCCTCCTCAGAACAAAACAAGTGGCTTACCAAAATGTTGGGGTATGATTATGAAATCATATATAAAAAGGGAAAAGACAATATAGTAGCCAATGCATTGTCAAGACATGAGGAGGACAAATCCCTCTTTTCCTTATCCTAACCAATCCCTGATTGGATTGAATAAGTTCAACAAGAGTGGCTAACACATCTGTCTATATCTAGGTTAATTCAACACCTTCAGGAGGACCCTAATCCTCCTATTGGCTACACTTTGCACAAAAATATTCTTCGATAAAAGGATCTCCTGGTTTTATCACCCTCTTCAGCACTCAAGCTGAGGCTCTTAAATGAGTTGCACTCATCAACTATTGCGGGTCACTCGAGCTTCCAAAATACCTATGCTCACTCCCATCGTTCTTTTTTCTGGGTAGCCATGGAGAAGGATATACTTCACTTCATCATGGAATGTGAGGTGTTCCAATGCAATAAAGGTGAAACCATAAATTCTCTAGGAGCTCTACAACCCATACCCATTACAACTTGGATGTGGATGGAAATTGCCATGGAATTTATAGTGAGCCTCCCGAAAGTTGGGAGCAAGTATGTCATCATGGTGGTGGTTGATCGCGTCTCCAAGTATGCTCATTTTTGTGCATTACCCCACCCTTTCACATCGTCACTAGTAACACAAGTTTTCATTGATCATATTTTCAAGTAACATGACATGTCCACCTCTATTGTCTCTGATCATGATCCAACTTTCACCAACACATTTTGGCAATAGCTCTCTAAATTTTAGTGCACCCAAATGGACATGAGAACTGTTTATTACCCCCAGTCTGACGACCAAAAAAAAGTGGTAAACAAATGTTTGGAAACCTACTTAAGATGATTTTCTTCGGACAAACAACATCAGTGGGTGCATTGTCTCCCCTTGGCTGAATGGTGGTACAATACTTTGTATCATACAACCACTAAAATGAACCCATATGAAGCAGTGTATGGTCAATGACCACCTATCATCACTACCTATATTCTAGGCACAAAAAAGGTGCAATATATTGATACCATGTTCTAAGGTTGAAAAACCACCCTAGTGGATCTGAAGGATAACCTCTACATGGCCCAAAATCACATGAAGCAACAGGTGGACCATCATTGTTCAGAAAAGATTTTTCACGAAGGTGATCAGGTGTTTCTCAGGCTCCAACCTTACAAATAAACATCTCTCAAATCCCAGGGACATCACAAGTTGAAACCCAAGTTTTATGGGCCCTACCAGATCATCAAGCTCATTGGTTTAGTAGCCTACAAATTGGCCCTTCCATCTACTTCCAAAATCCATCTGGTGTTCCATGTTTCCTGTTTGAAGAAAGTGGTGGGATAGAATTGAAGGGTCCAAAACATCCAACTAGAAACAATCCTCAATACATGTGAACATTAGTTGCATGGTACAACTATCAAGGAAGTGTTGATCAAGTGGAAGGACCCATCACTAGAGGATGAGATTTGGGAACCATCGACCATACTCCAACAATTTTTGCATCTTTAGCCTTGAGGACAAGGATGATTTTGAAGGGGGAGGGCATGCTAGGATCTTATCCTAACCCCTCTTCATGGGTCATTAGTTAGTAGGATATGTTTTATATGTAATAAAGGCTGACATTAGTTAATAAGGCCTATTAAATAAAGGAGAACAAGTCAATCTAAGAAGACCTAATAGAAGCTTCCTCTTCTAGAAAGATATTCCTCTAGAAGTTTCCTTATAAGCTAGAGTTAGTATAAATAAGAGTAGGAGGTATTGGATATTTTTGTCTTGGATATTATTGTAATATAGCTCTTCTCTGTTGGAGGTTTCCCCCTCAAATAGGCAAGTGAACATTGTTATATTTAATAAAGGTGTTCTTTCTAGTGTTATTTTGGTATTGTTCTACCTATAATCTCGTTGTTCCATTAATAATTGCTAAGTATTTCTATTCTGCATAATATAATTTATCTGGTATATTGCAGATAGGCTCTAATGCCTCCTTCTTTCTCTTATTGTGTCTCCTTTGTAAATCCTTCAATCCTATCCCAAGTTGTTCTTACGAGGGGATGTTAGGGATATTTAGACACTTAGGAGTTAGTTCATATCAAGTTGGTCTAATGTGTCATTAGGTTAAAGTGTGTTTCTTTAGTATGCATTTTTAATCATACAATAACAATATGTTCCTGACATAGAGTGATCTGATGACTCATATTCACCTTGATCTTAACAGATACATTGATATGTGGCTTAACACTAGATTGGTCCATGAAATCTATTTAAATATCATGGAGGGTTATTTGTTGATGATCAATTGTGAAAAAATGTCTTGTATTTTTTTTCTTTTTCATTAATAAATTACTCCAAGTGGTCGCATTGGTTGGGGCCTTGGATGTTTCTCCACAAGGGTTTTACCAGATAAAAACATTGGTATTTTGATCTTTGATCTCGTTGTGTGAGTGGTTACTGAAGGTGTTGATCCTTTGTTGGAATACCTATGTTTTTGAACATATATGACATATTTGAATGTCTAAATTCCCCCCCCCAAAACATATAAAAATAAAAATCAAAATCAAAATCAAATTAAATAATGAAGTATTGAATTGCATGAACGTTGATTGTTGGGTGTGAAATTAAAATCAATCTTGGTTGTATATCTCTATACAATGAGGTTGAATGTGTGGTGTATCTAGAATATTGATGTTGGATGATATTCATATATCTTGAACATATCGAAAAATCACATAAATGAATCTCTCAGATCCAGATGAACTGAAAACAAAATTGAGGGATGACTGAGTGAAAACACATGGAATCCACACTAACCAAGAAATATCCCTATTGTGACATGTGGATTTGGGAGACACATTTTATTCCATGTCATCATAATACAACAATAGTACAAAAACGTTTGGGGGCCATAATTTTGTGTCCTAAACTCAGAATGAGAAAAAAATTATATTGTTGGAAATATCTTGATTAGTAGAAGATGGCAATGACCTAAAAACCTCTAATTCCTTAAGGTGAAATAATGTGTGTGTTATAATGGATTTTGGATAAGTGGATTGATGACCAAAACATATAATAAATATAATCAAGATATGAAGTCAAAAGAAAAGAAGATAAAAAATTAATCCATTCCAAAACCAAAACAAGAGAAATTATAAAAATGAGAAAGCCAATAATAATCATCATAACAAAATAGTAAACTATACAACCATAAAAACTCAGGTCAAGAATTAAAACTAATGAAAAAATAATAAGCAGTTTCAAAGTTTAATAGAGGGGCCTTAATTTTGTTCAAAATGAAGGGGAAGTTGTCATGGGTACAATAATTGACGGAACACTGGATGAATAAATTATCTCTATCTATTAATTCCATTAAAAGACTTATTCACACTTAATATTAAAGATAATCCCAAATAACCATAAGACCACATTCTCAGTTACATGTACCACCATGTATCCTTGAATTAGAAGGATATTACCATCAAGCACTGAACATTGAGTAACTTATAGACCATAGCTTTGAGCCAATTTATGGGGTTAATTTTTCCTTAGATTTAAAGCCAAAGATAACTAAATTTAGGAATAACCTAAGAATTTCACTCTAGGTGAGTAAAATGGTTTCATGTGTGTGTTCCTCACCTCTCTTTAACCTAACATTTCTTCACTACACATGAGCATTTATAGCCCTAAAAAAGTTTCCTTAGTATCATATAAACATAGAATTGCTTCCAGTGAACGTCCATAGCCATGATGGGTTTAATTGTACTTCCCAAAATTTCATAGTGCTTTATACTTCCTATTTATATTTCACATTTTCATCACCCTTTTGATTTGTATATTAATATTTTGTATGCAATGGGTATATAGGAAGTGGGGTGATATGAAAGTTGTTTTTTATTTTCTTAGAAAATTACTTTCTCCCAGAGTTTAGCCTAAGTTTCTTCCTATCGTCAATTACCCTAGGTATAGACTATTTAATGTGAAATGGATGGATCTCAAAATAAAATACCTATATGAAACCTAAGGTTTAATTTGCAAGTGTAATAGATATGAATCCTTGGAAACATAGATGTTCTACCAGATACACAAAAATCAAGTCTTCTAGTTTAAAAATTGTTGACATTATCAAGGGCGATGATTTTTTCATAGAATGTTGATAGTCATTAAAGTGCATCTCTAACATTACCAATGTCATTTTCCTAAGATTAATACCCCCCACAAAACTTCTCATGGTTAAAGCAGGCAAACAAGCTAGGCAAAATCAAACAAATCCTAACTTTACAAGCCAAGAATAATAAACCCACAACCATGACTAAAGTATAGTCTAGAATGCAATAGGAAATGAAAACAATAATCAAATTAAAAGATCCAAAATTGTGTGTTAAAAAAAAATTAAAATATGAACATGAAGAGTAAAATAAAAAAAATTCAAAATCAAAATTAAATCAGAACAATCAAATTATTATTCCAAGAAACTTGACCTACTCAAAATTTTGCAAGAGACACCCCAAAACATGAAAGAAAGAATTAAAAACTTTGTGAGATGTATTGAAAATAAAACCGAACCTAATGTAGCTTCACTATTTAGTTGCTTCTCACAACTAACTTATGTTTACCTTTCATTTGTTTATGTGCATCTCAATTAAAATTTATTGAGGTGAATTTCCTTATGAATAAGACTAAGGTGTTTATCTAACAGATCTTACTTATTAAAATAAATGAATTGCAAGGATTTTAACCAAAAAACTAAAACAAAGACTAGATTTTTGAAAACCATTTATACTACTAAAAGCTAAAATAACAAAAGGAAATACTACGTTAAGAAAAACATAAACTCAAAATGAGAAATAACTATTCTGAACCCTACACTACACCATACTATACTTAGCCAAAAATGATCTAGGTGTAGTCACAGTGACAGTGTAACCATCCATGTAACCCTAATCCCGCAATCATATGTTTGATAAAGACCATTAGCATAAGTTGGATTAATCTTAAACAAAAATTAGAAAAACATATATCACTAGAAATTCTATCCATCATGAGAAAGATAACATTATTATTATTTAGAGGAACGTTTCCTGGAAAGATTTCTCCTACCATGTTTCAATTCTATCTTGAAACCCATTATGTTTAACTTGAAATTGTTGAAGATAAAACAAGGATGGATTGCATATCTGTTGAGAATCATGTAAATAAATTCCAAGTATTGTATTCTATAGAAGAATGCCAGTATTGATAGTATTATTGATCTTATAAGACAAAGAAAGATGGTGTGGCATAATCATTAAGTGAAATTGTAATTCTTTACTCTCTTGGTAAGCCCTAGTGAGCTCATATTTCAAATTATAAACAACTTGGTATGAATTAATTGGATCGAATAGTGTACATAAATAATCTTTCATCAATATACAAGATATATCATCAGTACTAAGACATTCAAAATATCAATATAACCTAGCAAATAGGTCCAATCATGTAGTCATATATACATAAAAAATTATCAGAAAAAGTTGGATAAAGAATTAACTACCGAAAGAAAGAATAAAATATGAATTTATATTTACTACAAAACAAATATTGACATTACTATACAATGAAAACCTATTAAAATTAAATTGGAAGTATTTTAATACTAGTGAAGAATTTAAGGGGAAATTACACATCTTATCAGAATAATGAATCATAAATTCAGAATTGTATTTGAGTGTGACTGTTCTCACTAAATTAAAGTCATATTTTTAAACTATGAAGAAAATAAATGAGAGTTTATTATAACTATTTCCTCACTATAGAGTGTCTCATTTTTCATTGTATATTCCCATTTGGAATTGATAACATGAGACCCTAAAATAACCATCACCATAGAGTGAAGTGCCTCAGTGTCAACAATATCAAATGGATCATAAAAATGACTTACCTATATTTCAAATTAGAGAACATGTTAAAATGGTGTGAATCATCAAATGAACAATGTAAATATGCAGGAAATTTGTCAATACCATCCATGAAATGATAATTTTCTTCCTAATCATCTCGATCTAAATTAATTAACGATTCATAATTTGTATGATGTGTAGAAATTTATTTTACATATAAATGTAAATCATTCCATAAAGGATTTTCAACATGAGACTCAAAATAATTACCATCATCTTTGTTTGAATTAGAAAAATACGCATGTTGTTTGTGAAAACTTTCCATGGAATGAAAAGTTTCTACCTCATAATCCTAAACCAAATCATAGGAAAGTTTATTATTTCTCTGATTTATAGTAGTTTCTTTTTCATGTGAATGTGATTTTTCTCACAAAGGATTTTCAACATGAATGTAAGACCCATGCTTTCCTCGGTCTGTAAATATAATTATTATTATGACCAAAACTATGAATAGACCTATTATGGTGAATTTTTAAAGACAATGAACCTTTGCTAAATGATATGATGTATATATTTTTATTTATTAATAAAAGTGGAAAAAACTGAACAACTGATGAAGGGGATTTCCTATACATATTATGATTCCATGAGAGGGAATGGTGAGGGGAAACTTTGTTGGTTGAGATGACCTTAGCCAAGAAGTACTCTGTTTAACTAAAAATAACTAAACCCGGAAATGCCCTCTGTCCCATAAAATTTATTTACCATTCAAGTTGGTAATTGGGTGGTCTTCCTTAGAAATCAATGAGGAATGGGTAGAGTACCCATCTGTATTCTTTTGTCTAAACCACAAATTGGGGGATTTTGTTGGAATATTTAACAATACTGAGATGGGGGTGAATCAATATTGTACATATTTTTACTAATTATACTTTTACTACAATATTTCCTTACAATATTTACCAATATGTTATTTAGAAATAAAAGTTAATGATGAATATATAACCATGCAATTCACAGAACATAGATATTTAACATGGAAACCCAAATGGGAGAAATCCACAAAACTTTATTTACAATATCTTGTAGGCACCAACCTATTGTTACAATACTTGCAGGAATCAACCTGCATGAGACAACAATATCCTTTACTGAGCACCCACTCAACAATATTATTTGTAGGCATTAACCTAAAAGGGACACCAATCCCCTTGACTGAGCACCATCTCAACAAAGTTTACATGAACTAACCTAATGGGGACACCAATCCTCTTGGATTAGCACCAACTCAACAATGTTTACATGCACCAACCTGTAGGGGACACCAATCCCATTACTTGCACCAAATTGCCACCCTAAAATAAGTATATTTTTTACTTATTTGTCTTGCATTTGCTGATGTCTTTTGGGCTCAAAATATAAGTGCTTCTCATCACACAATCGAGTACTCCCATGCATTGATCTAATCCTTGAGATGATTATCTTTCCTTCATTTCTGGAATCCTTAGACCTATGAGAATCAATGTTTCTCTCACTCACACATATTGTTCCTCTTTTGGTTCTTGCAACTACATAAATCCTCACTCTCCCATCCTTTATAACTCTCACACTTGAGAGCCTCATATCTCACCACTCGCAAAATTCTAATCCGCACCCCTCCTCAAGAATGATTCATTCCCTTTATACACTCCACGTTTTTCATGTATTTTTCCATAAAAATAAATCAAAAGGGTTGGATCCAACTCCCTTTGCTTATTCCTCAAAACTGGGCTCCAAATATCCTCCAAAAACATTGGTCTCTAATTTTCTTCCATCACACATGATTTTCTCTATGGACAGAGAATGAACCATGATACTCAACAATCATCTGATATTTCCTTGGATTAACTCTCAATATTCGATTTAATATCCTTCATACCAGGACCACTGGGACCGCTAAACATGGCATTGATGCATAATATCCATTTGATCTGTACTTGAATAGATCGTGACCATTGATCTTTTATTTTACCACCGAAACACACAACATGACCTCATTACCGAGCAACCATCTGATCTTTGATCAACAAATATCATTGTCTCTTGGATTCCTCCTCGTCAGAGCCCATCCATTAATCAAATCCACTCTGACCATAGCCTCTCTAATGACATGTATTCTGATGTATCCAATGGTCCTTTAAAGTAGGGATCAACGACTTTGATCTCATCGATGCCTCGAGTTAATTGATGGTTAAAACCTACCTCTTCATTTGTTCATTAATTGATCAAGTGGGGACCACAATGATCAATGATTGAGATTGCATCTCTCTTGATTTCCAACCTATGGTCTAGATTTCTGCTCGGAGATCCTCTTTGTCAGGGTGCTTCCACTCCATTGTCTTGTACTCTTACGGATCTAACAGTCCTCAGAGTATGAAATAAATGGCTTCGATTGCATCAATACTTCAACTTGCATGATGGTTATCTTCCCTCATCATCGTTGGAGTACATTCTCTATAGCCATCATTTTGACCATCACTTTTCCAACGAGTAGGGTATATCCACTCACCATTCCAAATCAATGACTCCCAATCATTCTTGGAGTCTGTCGTCATTGGAGTACCTTCATTGTAGGTAAAACTATATACTCTGACCAGATCCTCTCCAATAAACAATAGAGTTCGGCTCACTAGGTCATTTTCAACGACTGAGATTTGATACTATGTAATAAAGTTCTCCACATCCAACTTGGGCCTACTTTCATTTTACACAGTCAAAATATGACATGCGTCACCCCTCGAGACATGCTAGCTTCCATGCTAGCATCCTAGTCACTCTGAATACCGAGTTGTCATGACACATCACCGTGACATCACTTTATTTCCTTGAAATAGATAATCACAGATATAATGGCTAAGGTGGGTCCTCTAATAGATCTACGATCCCCAAACATTCTTGTCGTCGGACTTCATTCTCCATCCTTCCTCCCATACCTCTGATGGACTTCCTTCCGATAGGTCTACAAATGACATCAATGGTACAAATTGTCCAATACTTATCTCCAATTGATCGACGACTGTCATTGCACTTAATCACTCTTATGACTCAAACATGTTGCCAACAGACACAATTTTCAATTCTCTAATCCTCCAATAGATTAATGATTCCTATTGACTCCGAGTCTCTCTTATCAGAGTCTTAATACAACCTCACACTCAAATACTCCGATGGAATTTATGTTCAACTAATGGTCTAGAGTTGTACGTTATGTCAAATCAATGATTGTGATTTCCTCCGAATCAAACACATATATTTGACACAGACCCCCACCTTAATTGGGTCTGCTTGACCTCCCAACCTATGGATCTTCAAAACTCTTGATCCAGAATGGCTCTTCGGGTCCCCTGCAAGAACCTTCAATCAAAAAAACCCCAGGTCCTTATACAAAAACCCTGCCTGCATGAACTAGCACTAGGCATGAGCCTTCCCCCACACGACCACAACACTATGACTTGGTCCACGCCAAAAGGCATTTTCATGAATCACGACCTCGGGGATGTTGGTATGATACAACCCCGACACTCCAACCTCTGAAACCCCGAAACCCGACAAGGGGCCTAGCTAGTGCTAGCCCTCTTCCTTATGCACTCCACACAAACTTCCGCTAGGAAATGAGTTCTAGCTCCCAAATATTTTGGGACTTTGCGGTTCGGAAAAATCCACGAGAAACTCTTCCTTCCCTTCCAAATCCCTGACTCGCGAAGATCCGATGGTCTAGATCCTCCAAGATCCAATGGTCCAAATCAGATAGACGATTCTCCTTTCATGACTTAAGGAAAGTCTTCACCTCGATTTTCCTGATCACCAAAACCCCGAACCGTACCCACCCTGAATCAACGGTTCACAGGTATTGCTATCCAACGGCCTAGATTCAATCCGGCTTTCACGTATCGGGAATTTGAAAACCAAGGCAGAACCTTGTTCTCCCAACTCACGATCCCCGATATCCCGAAACAAACCAACATTCCATATCTATTGGGATCGATGACCCCTATCTCTCCTGAGCTTCAAGAGCTGAATGGATCTCCACCTTATCCTCCTTGCAGCTCTGTTTGATCCAGCGGCTCATGAAAAATCGACACTTCTCCCTCGAAGCTTTCCACCATCCGTTCAGACATCAATGAGTCCCAACCAAACAACTTGGCATTGACTCTCTGAACTTGATTTTTCTTGGGCGTCTACAACTTTTGTCCTCCTTTTGGAGTTTCGAACAACGCTAGCCTTCCTGAGCTTGTTCTTTCTGAAACTTCTGGATTCTAAAAGAATCTTGCATGCATGCCTTTCACGACTTTCAAAACAACTTCTGGTTATCCAACGTTTTCTACTCTATGCAATCTTAGCAACATAGATTCTTCAAATGCTCTGTGGGGTTGAAGAAATCTAACGCTTTCCTCAGCCTGCGCACACCTTGCACGAATCTGTGCCACACTCACACTTCTGTTGGTATAAGTACAACGATATCCCTCCTGATATTTTTCTAAGGCAAAACTTAGAAACCTGTCGACGCACTCTTTGCCGACGTTCACTACACCCCTTGTAGGAATTCTCAGGAAGAAAAACAATTGAAACTCATACTCTCCCTCTCACGGAATTCATACATTCAACATGAAATCGCTGATGCACATACATTATTGATACAAATGTAAACAAAGACTGAAATTAAACTATAAACATACCATTCAACAGATGCAAACAGTAACCATGACAACACCATGAAATTGAGTCAAATCATTCTTATATTAACTCAAGTGCTTCTGTACATGGATTTAATAGCAACAACTATCTCTTCATACAATTCTACAAATCTCTATTCTTCTCCTGTTCTCCTAAGATCCTCTACCCTCTTCTTCTCCTTCTTACAATGAGAATTATGCCCTCTAAAACATACGAGGGAGTTTTCTTTTGTTTCCCTCCTACAACTCTAAACTATTTTATCAGAATTGAAAGCTACAACTACTTTATAATTATTACATTAATTGCCTCCAACAAACAGATGAGAGCATCCGCTCAAGATCTGCGTTACAATCTCTAAACCATAAAAGAGAAAATATCTTTTCCAGATATCACATTAATGCTTCATCTTTTCGAATTCAAAATGTCCTCAAAATAAGCGTTGGTGCATATCCAGTTGTCCTCCACGCCCATGCTTTCTTTGCCGACGATGCTCTTGCATCAATATTTCTTCATGGTAACAGTGGGGATTATGCATTGTGGGAATTTAGCACTTCTATGATATCCTTCCTCTTGGCTTCATTCATAGGGTAAATAGTTCAACAACGGGATTTAGTACTTTTTAATATCCTTCCTTTCAATATTAATAGTTTGGATGCCTCCTCTGTTTGTTTGACTCAATCTTTGGACCTTCCATCCTTTGACATCAATGACAACAAAATTTTCAATAGATTTCACCCATGAAACTGTGTGGTATAAGATGAGAAAAAGGAGGATAAAGGAGATAGATGAGGGTTCTAGAAAAGCAAACTCCGAGAAAAGAGGAACATTGGGGGAATTCCTCTGGTTATGAAAAATGAGAGAGTAGCCTCCATCTCCTGCTAATTGTTGAGTAAATTGAAATTTCACTCATGGAATCATACTCTAGCTAGGGGGTGGCTGGATGTAGATATATCTAGCATAGTTCTACCTATGGTTGGGTGGAAAGTGGAACACCCTTCAATAGTTGCGAACATTGTCTAGTTTTCAGATAAATATTGTCATGCTTCATTTCTGCATATGATTGAGTTTAGTAATAATGCAAAAATATGTTATAAATGGTGTGAATTTGGTCTTCTATTAAATGATAGTTGATAAGCTCATAGGTTTAGGATATTTTTATAAATGGGAATTAAATCATCATTGTCTCTACTTATTGTCTGTCCTTATCTTTAGAAAAGGTAGATATAAGTAACTATTTGTGACCTTGAAGAGAAACATAGTGTTGGCTATGTATTCATAGCCTATTTGTGTGTGTGTGTGTGTGTGTGTGTGTGTGTGTGTGTGTGTGTGTGTGTGTGTGTAATCTCATGTGTTGTAGTGTATACTGAATGGTTAAAGTCTTCACAAAATATATGAAAATGAGAAGATCCAATACTCTTTGTATCATGAATGTTAATTTCTACATTATTGAAGTCTTAGATTGGGTTTGGGAGATATTTGTGCGGTCACAAAGTCTTAATACTATGCGAAAACCCCATATATTGAANTGTGTGTGTGTGTGTGTGTGTGTAATCTCATGTGTTGTAGTGTATACTGAATGGTTAAAGTCTTCACAAAATATATGAAGATGAGAAGATCCAATACTCTTTGTATCATGAATGTTAATTTCTACATTATTGAAGTCTTAGATTGGGTTTGGGAGATATTTGTGCGGTCACAAAGTCTTAATACTATGCGAAAACCCCATATATTGAAATGGAGAGTTGCAAGAGATGAGAATATCTACTTAAGTGGAGAAAGAGAAAGTATTAGTGGTTTTCAAAGAAACATGAGAGTTCCCAAAGGCTTGGTAAGATTGAGAAAACACTTAGAAGAATTCCCGAAACAACCAAGACCAAGCTCAAACTTATAACCCGTAGAAAAACCATGTTTTGAGATAGAATGAATCACAACCATTGATAAGGAATAATGAATATATCCTGGCCCTCCATCGAATAATTATGGTCAGAGTAGCATTGGATTCCTGAATTGGAGGCACTCTAATGGGGAAGACTTTGAGAGGTAATCTAGACCGATGGATCCCTTGGCAATGAGAATCATCAGAGAAGGATAGTCAAATTAGCCATGGATGCCCAAAGTGGAGGCACTTTGATGGGTAAGAATCCGAGAAGTAATATGGACCGTTGGATCCCTATTCAATGGGAATGAAAGTTAGAGTAGCATTGGATTCCTGTAGTGGGGGCACTTCAATGGGGGAGACTCGGAGAGGTGATTTGGACCATTGATTGGTGAGATCGTGAAGAGTAAATATTAGTTGTAGGTTGTTGCGGGTCCCGTGATGAGACAAGCTCATGAAGAGAGTGGGGTGGTCATTAACCTTCGAGCAATAAGGGACCCCAAAGTCATTGGAGCCATTGAAATATGATTCTGAGGACTGTCCAATCAGTCGAAGTTTACATAGTTTGAGTTTGTCCATCGGAGTGGGACATGAATCCAGGGAGGAAGTACTCCAACAAGAGGAAATTTGAGAATGGATGATTTCCATTGATCGTGGGAAGGGAACGATGAAAAAAAATCGTAGTGTTGTTGTGGGCCCCACCTAATTACTTGCAAGAAAATAGAGGGCATGTATTAACTGTTGATCAAGTTGTGAAACCAACATGATAGGGGTTGTTACTTCTAGAGACCGAGGGTTGTTTGATCTATGGCGATGACCCATTGGAGCAAACCCTGTTAGAATATTTTTCAAGCAGAGAATTTAGGTACTCTGATGAAGACCACTCCAAAAACACTGCATATCACAGATGAATAGCGATAGTTAGTGCAAGCCATCTATTTGGTGGGATCGATAGGCCAAGGACCGATGGGCCAAGTCGTAAGGTGTCAACACCCGAGTGGTGAGACTGTATGCCCAACAATGACGTGTATATCCATTCCAGCCCATGCATAATTATGGGGGTGGTACATGTGTCAAGTGATGGTCGTGCCACATGTCATGGTGAATCAAAGTGTTGAGGCAGAGGTTCATGCTAAATTATGAGTGCCACATGTCCTATTAGTTGGAAGGTGGTGGTAGGGACACATTTCATGATAGATGGTTGGTTGTGGAAGCACAACATGTCTAAATTTCCATCTAGTTTAATGAATTGGGAAACTAAAGTTTATGGTGCGAGTGAAGTTGGAAAGGTCGGTGGACCGATGCCCTGGTAACCACATTTCATGTCATGGTTAATCTAGGTGTGTTGGTTATGGATCCTGATTATATTTCTAATTCATATGCAGATCAAAGAGACTAGAGGATACAAAATTCTTTTATGCAATTCAAATATGGTAATTCCGTAGTCAATCTGGAACATTCATTATAAGGTCACACATCTGACAGTAGAAGTTGTGTTAGGGTGTTTTTTCCTTAGAAGGAAACCCTCTTTTATGAGGAATTATATTGTGGTTGTGTGTGTAGTAGAGTGAATATTGTATTCTAAGAGAGGAGACTATGAGAGAAAGAAGAGGAAGTTACAACAGATGTGTTGTAGGTTGTGTCCCTTCATTTTCTAGATAATAATAATGGAAGGACTTGGAAATTTCTCTGGTGGATGTAGACCACATTGGTTGAACCACGTATATCTGTGTCTCTATTGTATTATGTATCTTCTATTTTTTTATTTTCACATTTGTTTGATTTTATTGCTATACGATCCAATTTTTCTAACAACTAGTATTAGAGCCAAAGGTAACTCGAATGAAAAGAGGGTTTGTTGGCCCTCGAGCAAGTTTTGGAGAACCTTGGTTGTGTTTGATCATTTTTGGGACTTCGACAGCTTGGTCGAAGATGGAGTTCCCAGGTGAAGTGGAGATCGCAGGATCTTGCCCCCTTTTGTAGGATTTTTGTGTTTTAGGGTTTATGTAACGGGTGTTAGTAACATTTCTTGTACAAGGGGTGTTTTCCTGAAAGATAAGCCCCTTTGGGGGAAAAATGTGAAGAAGTAGGGTAAAAACCCACTTACCCTAAGTTTGGGGTGCAAATGCACCTTTTGGATATGCAGCGAGAAAATATGGGAGGCCATAATCTGTGCGCCCAGATCTACGGTCGAGATCGGATTCCGGAGCCCCCCTGCCATTCTACCTTTAAGCGGAGGCGGGGGGGGGGTCCAGAATCGGGCGCACATCTCTCGAGCAGCTAGGATTAGAGCGCCCAGATCAACGACGCTCAAGCGATTCTGGACCCTTTGACTTTATGCCTTTAATAGGGGGGGGGGGGCGGTCCGGAATCGGGCGTGCATCTCTCGAGCGGCCAGGATTAGAGCACCCAGATCAACAACTCTCAAGCAATTCCGGCCCCCCTTTGCCATCCTACCTTTAATTAAAGGGGGGGTCCGAAATGGTGGGGTATTGACATAGGGCCCCATTCCTGTCGTGTCACCTTTTATATCCCATCTCCTCCCCCCTCCGCTTATTGCCTTCCGCCATGTGTCTTCCCCTGTCACATCTCCCACACCTCATCACCTCTCATCTCACCCTCATAGTTTTGGTGCCATCACCCCCGTTAGACCCTCATCCACATCCACCGTAGGGGTCCCTTGCAGCAGTCCAACGAAGCAGCATCCAAAGAGAGACTGTTCAGCTGATCCAGGTGGCACCATTAGGAGACCTCCACATCCCTGAAGGCAGATTTGACCAAGGCTGTCCCCAGTCCCAAGAAAGAAGTTATTGTGGTTGTTGCTGGTGGTTGAGCATCATCTCTGCCATAAAAGAAAGTCCAGCAAAGGACTAAAGCTGGTCGATTCATCTGTAATAGGATAGTCTGAAATCTGATAGCGTCTGTCATGGGTGCACGATCGGCTAGAGTCTGCATGCGCAAACTGTCTAAAGACATGCAGACGCAATGTTTTTAATGAAACGTCTTGTTTTTGTTGCTGTTGTTGTTTTGAGTATATGTAGGCGTTTTCGCCATTATTGTAAGGATCGATGGTTGATCTAGGCTCCTGATTGTAAAGTTTTGATGAAGCGCTGGTCTCTCTAGTTATGTATTGGCATTTGAGACTTCTTACTTTATGGCTATCATCCTCTTTCCATCTCTTTGTTTACATTGCGTTAGAACAGCTCAGAATTGGAGGATCCAGTCAATTTGCACTATTATAGGATGATGTAGGTTGGATCACTGTAATAGTTGCATGGTTTCTAATCAGTTCTTGTGCTTTCTCAACGCTGAATGGCTCGAAATTGGAGGATCCAGTCGAGCCACCTTTCAGTTCTTTGAAACTCGGGGTCAAGAGGATCTTGTCTTCTGAGTTTTTCCTCCTCAAGCTGTCGAAGGACTGATGCCCAAGGCAGTCTTGCTCACTCATCTCATTAAGTCTTCCATATATCCATCTTATACTCAACTTACTGACGGAAGTTGGATCAAGAACTCCCTTGTTTTCTACACACCAGGCCCGGTTTCTTGAGTTAAAGCTATATCTTCTTGAGCCTCTATCCATTTGATCACCCCATTAAACAAATCGTGACATAAAACTGATGGGCGTTGGGCTCTGCTCCTGCAAGCAATCTAGGAGTGACTTCCGTCGCCAACATTTCTGGCGCCGTTGCCGGGGACGAAGTTGAATATTTTCCCCGGGATTAAACGACAACGATTAACTGATTCTGAAGGTGCATCAGATATCAGAATGATCAAGATTGCTACTGTGCACCTGGCGACTCCACTGTGGCGACTCCATTGTTTCCACTTCACTGTTTTAGCTATGGCTACTATTGGCACACCTGAAAGCTGACCCAGAGGAGCTTTCTCGAGAAGGTTTCAGCAGCTGCTTTCTCAGCCTGAGAAGATTCCTGGGGTAACAACAACGTTAGGATCTGGCCTTTGATGGTGAACAAGGACCAGACACATTCAAAGTTGCGCATCTTTCACCTGGTGACTCCATGATTCAAGGATCGATTGGCGACTCCACTGGTTCGATATGGAGAAAATCCTTGCTCGCATTTGCTCCTTTTAATTTTTCTGCTATTCCTGGTTTTCCTAATGTTGTCCCCTCTCTGAATGAATGGGGTGATTATTTGCCCATATTTGGAAAATGTGAAGAGGAAAACCCTGCTCAGCACCTCAGTGAGTTTCATGAACTCATGCGTCATTGAGAGATACATCATGAGGATGTATTACTGAAGATGTTCATGTTCTCGTTAGCAGGGGATGCACGTAAATGGTATCATTCTTTACCCCCTGCTAGCATTTCTTCACTCAATGGATTCCATGCAGCTTTCACCACCTATTGTCAGAAGCTGTATCCCCCTGAGTTAATTTGTCATAATTGTTGTGAGGGATACCGCAAGTCTATACAAGATAAAGCTGTTTCTGACGTAGGCTGTGTGGATGATCATGATGACCTGGATCAGAACTCAGTCCTTTCTCCTCCCTATTCATCTGCATCAGAGGCAAGTTATGAAAGTGATGAAGATCCTAGGGAGGAAGGAGATGACCTGAGTGAGCTGATGGAGCAGGTGAAATATCTCTCTGCCCAATTAGAAAGATTGAAATTTGAAGACTGTGCAGAGGAGTTTCCAGCCTTGGAGGAAGATGCTCTGAGTGACATGGAGCAAGCGGTATCTCTCACTGCCCAACGTGAAAAATTGGAATCTGATGGCAATGAAGTAGATTTTTCCATCTTCGAGGCAGATGATCTAAGTAGCTCTTTTGAAGATATTATCAAAGATTTCTTAGATACGTTAGCATCTGCCCCTGATGAGCCTGTTGTCTCAGATTTAAATGAAGAAGCCATTGTGGAAGAGAATTGTTCTTTCTTCCTTCATGAGATTTCCCATGATGTATTTACATTTGGGATTGAAGAGAAGGATTGGGAGACCATTCCCCTTTTACAAGATGGGGAAGTGCACGAGGAAGAGAAACATTTACCCAGGGGGGTGTCTATGATGAATACGAATCTGACCCGGGGGAGAGCCAAGAAGAAGAGGAAAAGGAACCAGATGAACAACTGAGCACATATTTCATTCCAGAGCCAGTCAGGGAGCAGCTAGCGCCTGAGATCAATGAGCCTACGTCAGTTGTCCACTCACCTGTGCTTATCAAAGATATTCAACCACATGTGAGCAACTCTGTAGCAGAGGAGGCTGCCTGTCGCCAATTTTCTGAAATTTTCCACTCATTCTATGACCTTGTCGTCGAATACATGGAGTGGCATGTCCTTTATGCCTTGGAGCCGCCCTATTTCGTATCAACTTCAGCCTATGAGGAGAATTTGAAGAGTGTAGCCGTTCTGCTGTCACGGTTACACTATCTGCTGGTGATCGTCGACATAAGGAAAGAGCTTCTATCCAGGAAGCTGCTTGAATGGCTATGGTGGAAGTTTTCTTTCACCTAGCCCATGTAAAATATTTTATTAGCATTAGGACTGTATATAAATAAGCTCCTTTGAGCATGTAGCTTTGTTTTCTTTGCTTTACTTTTCGGCCTATATTTTCAAAAGTGGGATGTTTTGAGCTTGACTCCATAGCCCAACAGTAAGGCACTGGAACTGCAAAATGAGTCCTTAGAGCATCACAGGGACGACTCTATCCCCCATGGAGCCTAATGTTAGTAACATTTCTTGTACAAGGGGTGTTTTCCTGAAAGATAAGTCCCTTTGGGGGAAAAATATGAAGAAGCAGGGTAAAAACCCACTTACCCTAAGTTTGGGGCGCAAATGCACCTTTTGGATATGCAGCGAGCAAATCTAGGTAGCCAGAATCTGTGCACCCAGATCTACGGTCAGGATCGAATTCTGGAGCCCCCCTGCCATTCTACCTTTAAGCGGAGGGGGGGGGGTCCAGAATCGGGAGCGCATCTCTCAAGCGGCCAGGATTAGAGTGCCCAGATCAACGATGCTCATGCGAGTCCGGACCCCCCTTGCCTTTCTACCTTTAATACGGGGGGGGGGGGTCCGGAATCGGGTGCGCATCTCTCGAGCGGCCAAGATTAGAGCACCCGGATCAACGACTCTCAAGCAATTCCAGCCCCCCTTTGCCATCCTGACTTTAATTAAAGGGGGGGTCTGGAATGGTGGGGTATTGACATAGGGCCCCATTCCTGTTGTGACACCTTTTATATCCCATCTCCTCCCCCCTCAGCTTATTGCCTTCCACCATGTGTCTTCCCCTGTCACATCTCCCACACCTCATCACCTCTCATCTCACCCTCATAGTTTTGGTGCCATCACCCCCGTTAGACCCTCATCCACGTCTGCTGTAGGGGTCCCTCGTAGCAGTCCAATGAAGTAGCATCCAAAGAGAGACCGTTCAGCTGATCCAGGTGGCACCATTAGGAGACCTCCACGTCCCTGAAGGCAGATTTGACCGAGGCTGTCCCCAGTCCCGAGAAAGCAGTTATTGTGGTTGTTGCTGGTGGTTGAGCATCATCTCCGCCATAAAAGAAAGTCCAGCAAAGGAATAAAGCTGGTTTATTCATCTGTAGCAGGACAGTCCGAAATCTGATAGCATCTGTCATGGGTGCATGATCGGTGTTTAAGGATAAATTCATGAGTGCGGACACAGACCAATCTCCCCATATCCACCTGGATCTAGAACAAAATGTGACAGAATACTACTCTTTCCCTAGACCTAAAGTATTGAACGGACAAGAGAAGAAGGATGATGTACTTACTTTATGAAAGCTCTCCTTATCTCTGTTGATCCTCGCTCTGCTACGATGCTCTTGCGTCATCCAATCACAACAACACAAACCAATCACAACAAAGACATTAA
>JASDQU010100107.1:279600-290106 GCA_032191745.1 Picea mariana
TCTCCTCAATATATAGGAGAAGATTGTTTAGTTACTTGGATAGAGTGTAATCCCAAGATATCTGGAAACTCATTAATTTTGTCAACCATTCGAACTCCAACTCATCCTTCTAGAAGATTCCTTCTAGAAGGATCGAGAACTTATTCATTTTCTCCCTTTAGAAACATTTCCGCACTCTGACCATTAACACAGTGCGGAAAGTCCGCAGTCAGGCTGAATGCAGCATGCGGAATTCAAGTATTTCCGCAGGATAGTATATATGTAGCCTGCATACTATTTCCAAAAATGTGATTTTGAGAAAATGACAAGTGTAACTTTCTTCATGAAAATGATCTAAATGAAGAGTTAAATCTTCCATCACCCTGTCATTATCATGTCATCATCTTGATAACCAAAAATGTGGATGACAATCGGCCAAAGTCTGCATGCGCAGACTTTCTGAAGACATGCAGACGCAATGTTTTTAATGCAACGTCTTGTTTTTGTTGTTGTTGTTGTTTTGAGTATATGTAGGCGTTTTCGCCATTTTTGTAAGGATCGATGGTTGAGCTAGGCTCCCGATTGTAAAGTTTTGATGAAGCGTTGGTCGCTCTGGTTATGTATTGGCATTTGAGACTTCTTACTTTATGAATGTCAGCCTCTTTCCATCTCTTTGTTTACACTACGTTAAAACAGCTCGGAATTGGAGGATCCAGTCGAGTTGCGCTATTATAGGATGATGTAGGTTGGATCACTGTAATAGTTGCAGGGTTTCTAATCAGTTCTTGTGCTTTCTCAAAGCTGAATGGCTCAGAATTGGRGGATCTAGTCGAGCCACCTTTCAGTTCTTTGAAACTCGGGGTCAAGAGGATCTTTTCTTCTGAGTTTTTCCTCCTCAAGCTGCCGAAGGCCTGATGCCCGAGGCAGTCTTGCTCACTCATCTCATTAAGTCTTCCATCTATCCATCTTATACTCAAATTACTGAYGGAAGTTGGATCAAGACCTCCCTTGTTTTCTACACACCAGGCCTGGTTTCCTGAGTTAAAGCTATATCTTCTTGAGCCTCTATCCATTCGATCACCCCATTAAACAAATCGTGACATAAAACTGATGGGTGTCGGGCTGTGCTCCTGCAAGCAATCTAGGAGTGACTTCTGATGCTAACAACGGGTATGGGATGCTGGCCCATGTGTCTTACCCATGTTTAGGCCCCTTTTGTAATGTATAAATAAGTAGCTAGGCGACGTAAGAAGTAGTTACTAGTCATTGATTGGCTTAGTGCATGGCTAGTTGGCTTTGTGCACGAACGTGTTAAGGTTTTCAGAGCTAAGTGTGAGTGTTGTGTAAGAGGTTTTGTGCACAAACTATGTAAGGCTTTGTGCTGTGACCTAACTTGGGGAAGGAGGATCTGGCAAGGTGCGAGCAGATATCCGGTCCTATGCAGAGTTGGATTTGTGGCTTGGTGCATGTAAGAATATTGGAAGAGCCTAATAAAGAAGAGAAGAGTTGGTGGACGTATCCCCACACTCGGGTGAACCACGCATATCCTGTATTATTGTGCTTTGTGCAATATGTTCATGGTGTTTATGCTTTTAATTTCTTAGTTCTGATTGATGAATGTATCTAATGTAGTAGCTTAGTGCTTAATAATGTGAATGAATGCTAGATTTGAGTTAATGTTATGTTAAAAGTGAATGAAAGTATTATATATTGGTTAATAATGTGTTGTTCTGTAATTAGGGTTTTAACCTGCGACGTGAATGAGGGTTAAAGACTAATCAATGTTAATTGCTAAGTGCTCTATTAAGTGTTGTGATAATAGATCCGTGTCCCATCTAGGTTACAGACACCTGAGTCCTACAACCCCCCTGCCTCTACCTTGGGTGGGACTTCATCTACTTCACAGGTGTTGCCGAAAGGGCTGGTAGTTAGGGTTTTGTTAGTGCATTGTTGAAGCATTGAACCCTGGGTCTACCCCTATGCCAACAAATGGTTCCATTGTCGGGACCCAAAACCATGATTGTTGGGAACTGAAGAAAAGAGAAACCTCTGTGCGTAGATCTGTTGCTGTAGTGCGCAGTATTCTACTTGACTTGTGAAGCTCTGTGCTAAGAAGGGAATCAAATCTAAAGAAAAGAGGTAAGATCTTAAAGATTTGTGCTCTAGTAAAGGTAAGATAAGTGGAAATTTTTGTTTCGAAAGAATGGATCTAGGTATGTTTGATAGATTTTTTCCTACCCTAAACCTAGGGAACAACTAGAAGAGAGAAGATTTGATATGAATAAATCTGATAGAAATAATGAAAGATATGTTATTCCTATGCATAGAGATAATTTTTGGATTAACAAGTGGATGAAAGATCCTAAAAATAATTTTTTGCATGTCCATCACTGTGATCCCAGTGCACAGTACAAGAAAGTTTGGGGATCGTTTAAGAGAAAGAGAGGATTGACATTATGTTATAGTTGTAGAAGACTGGGACATGTTGCTAAGGAATGCTCTGGTACAGGTCCTATTTGTCTTTGGTGTAAATATGTTGGTCATGAGGTTTTGGATTGTCCTATAATGATTGCTAAAGTTGAAAAGATGAATATTAGACAAGAAAACCATGAAGAAGGTCAAGATACAAAGGATATGCTAGAACACTAGAAAGAATCATAGACTATATTATTGTAGATGAAAGAAACCCTGAGTGATCACAGAGACATCAGTTTACCAGAGATCTTAAAAGAGAAGGAGTGCATAGAAATAAGAATAGGAGACTTCAACATAGACTTTGTTCTGGATGAGGAAACACAGGTGAATATCATGACAGAAAGTACTTGGGAAATTTTGGGAAAGCCTGCTATGATTCCTTCATTGGGGGGAGTAGGATTGTTTAAAGGAAAGATGATAACCCTATGTGGAAGACTTACTCATGTACCTATGATTTCTCATGGAGCATCGATTGAAGAAGACTTTGAGGTCATTAAGTTTGTTGAGAACAACACTCCTTTTGCAATTTTGTTAGGAAAGACTTGGATTGAGAAAGATCAGATCCGAAGGAAAGAAGAAGAGGAAGCTATAGAGCAGAAAAAACAAGAATTAAGGAATTTCATGGCAAGGAGAATAACACGCTTAATAAAATAACAGGAGGAAAAGTCGAAGCAACTAAGGGCTAGAGATCTAGCTGTCGAAGTTGAAAGAATGAAAGAAGGCTTAAAGAACCTATCCATGCAGGAGAGAAGAGCACCTATGCCAGAAACAATAAGAGAAGAAGTATTACCCTCGAGCCCTGTGAAAGACCCTCAATAGTGTGAAGTTACTATGCTAAGAGAAGATAATAATAAGAATGGAAAGAGGGATCCAACGACTCAGATCACAGGAAGGAAGGCTAGAAAGCTCAACAAAAAGAAAGCAAAGCTAGAAAAATTGCATGAGGTTCCAAGGAAGACTTTGCAAAAAGACGGCTTACAGAACTTAAACTTTGTCGGAATAGCAGAACAATGCAGACTGGAACTTCACCATAGTGAAGCAGTATGATGGTTGGAGGCGTCTCGACCGTTAGAACGATGCTCCAGAACGGCTAGAAACGCGGTTATTGTCGGAAATATCACCATTGGACCATTGGGACCGTGCCATAATGGATGGATTGAGGCTTTCCTTCCTGTTGGAGGAATCCGTTACGTCTTTGTCTATTTAATATGTCGAATGTCGCACTGGGGAAACTTTTGAAAATTGTGATTATTCGAGCCCACAGATAACTGATTGCTATCACGCTATGCTTATTAAGACCTTGCCACTTGTTTTTGCATCTGTTCGCCTACCTGAGCATTTGACCATGAGTGTGTATGTCGGGTGAACGTAGCACAATAGAGAAGTCTGTAGAAGAAATATTGATCGACCTTATGGCTGAGAAGGTCATGTCTGCAGGAGTATAGGCCTCATCGATGGGAAGATTGCAAGCATCCTCCTCGACTGCACAAGGATCTAGTTGATATGGGCCATCCCAAACCGTGACGGAGAAGAGAATCAAGCACCGCGACAACCTGGCAAACTCAAAGCTCATCCCATCGGTCTTTCCTGACTACATCTCACCTCTGGCTGGCATGGTTAGTCGTGACAACATTCCAAGAGATTTTGAGTACACCCTCATCACTGCGTACCTCTCGAAGGGGATACGTGAAGTGGGACCATAGCTAGGACTGATACCTGACCTTAAGATCAACGAGTTTAACCTGGGATATAGGAAGAATTATGCACTTCTCACACCGCATAAGTACTTGACAAAGACAATGGGGAAGAAGCTGAAGATAGTCCCCCGACCATGGACTAAGGAGATCGCGAGGTCCACCATCCTCAACGTCATGAAGATACCCCACTTCGATAGACATCAGGAGGTTAACGCATGCGTTAAACTCCTCCTTTCCTGCTACCATGGAGGTTATCTATGGTTAGACAGGTGTGTGACTATGGATCCAATGTTGATCCACATGATCAATGAATTAAGCATGTAGAGACTGGACTCTCAGAAATTCTATCCAGGGAAGGATACAGATCACGCCCTGGCACAACGAATAAAGGACACCTATAGTGATGTGAAGAAGGGGAAGCAGGGCTACAAGGTAGCCTCCATCCAAGATGGTGCTGTGTGCCTAGATTTCCAGTTGATCGCTGGTAAGCTCTCTAGGAAGAACAGACCAATGCAAGTCACGGGGTTCGTCGTCGACCTCGCAGGAAAGTGCGTTGAAGGGATGTAGATGAATTGGGTGAAGGGATGCAGATGAACTAGGCAAGCTACCTCGTCAACCAGTTGGAGTAGGATTTTCGCGAAGCGCAGGACCATGGCTACGAGTTTCACTTCAGCTGGTTGTTGATTCTCGTTGCCTTTGTTGCTTGGGAGATGCCAGAGGGAGAGACCTTCCCTGAAGTCAAGCCGTCCGATCCACTAGCCGTGAGGTTCACCACCTTGTGGTATTTAAGCGATATGGTGAAGCAGTGGCAGTCAAACGCCGTCTTCCACACTTACTACTTACAACTCACACAAGCCATTGAGGCATTGCCCTGAATGACTCTGAATACTTTCCATACTTACATGCCAATAACGAAGTTCCACACAGACATGCACTTCATTTACATCATTGCACGCAGAGATGAAAGCAAGGAGGATTTACAATCGTATTACAAATTAACCGATAAAGACATAGAGGAGATAACTAAGGAATGACCAGCTGAATTGCTTGTACCAGTCGAGTAGATAGAGCTCTCCAACCTCGATATCATCGGAAGTCCTATGGTCACTCGAGAAGAATATGATGGATCGAGAAGCGTCAAGTAGAAGAAGAGGAAGGAAGAGGTGCAGGAAATAAACAGGGCATCAGAGGAAACTCGATCTGATTCACCTAGAGGAGGAGGAGGCGACGAAGTAAACCAAGAGGAGGAAGGGGAATAAGACAAGTAGGAAAAGGGAGAAGTGAGACCACCTAAGGATCCCCTTACGAAGGCTGAGACATCAAAGAAAATAAAGGTTTCCTTGAAGAAACCTTCAGCGCAGAGAAAGTCACGAGCTAATAAGCCCCAGTCATAGACTGTGCTCACAGTGGATGATATTGACCTCATCATTGCAATTGTAGCAGACACTTCGGAGGATATTTTGCAATGAAAAAAATCCAAGCAGGAGACAATGTATGACAGGATCGAGGCAGAGCTGAAAAGGGTACAACAAGTCCTCTATTCGAGCCACGTAGTTTCCACAGTGTCGTCCTCATCAAAAGATATAGAAGTGGGAGATGAGCCTGCTCAACTATGCAGATTAGCAGATGCGACAGAGGCTCGACTTCGACGAGTACAGGAAGAAAAAGAATAGGCCATAGAGGCCTTGAAGCAAGCAAAGGTGGAATCCCTAGAGCAACATTGGGTTGCGTAGCAAGAGAAAGATGACCTTCGAGCGAAGTTGGAAGAGGAAAAAGAGTAGATCTAGAGAGAAAAAGAATAGTTGTTCACGAAGTACATTGTGGTTAGAAAAGAAGTAACTAGTGCACTTCGCTCTGTGTCGGGCCTGGCACATATGGAAGAAGAGACAACTGAGAGCCAAGTGGGGAAGCTCACTAAATCCATTCAACAACTTCAAGTAAGAGTAGCAGAACTGGAAATGCAAGCAGTGCTGAGTACTCTGCAAGAAGTGCGAGATCAGAGGGAAGAAACTGCCAGAAGCGCAGTCGAAAGAATCAATGCATTGGATTTAGAATGAAAGAAACTAAGTAACTGAAGTGTGCATACCTATGAGTGCCTTGCAGAAGACCCAGAACTGAGGACATTGGAGTCACATCTCCAAGAGGTGAAACAATAGACATCGATAGTGAAAGCACAGTTGAAGGTGATTTCAATGGTAGAGAAGATAAAAATGTCACAGGAGGTGTGCGTAGTTCAACAATAGTTTAATGTCATTCAGAGTAGAGTCATGGAAGTAACCCAGAGACTCCAGCCGGTGCAGGATGAAGCCCGCACACTTTTTGAAGAGATCAAGGGACAAGGTGCACAGCTGGAACAAGTGGTCACCATGGTGGAACAATGCTTGGAAGGGCCTGTCACCGATAAAGTCATTCAGGATTTCGTCAAACAGGAGGCTCTGGCGATGAAACAAGTCGAGGCAGCTCGAGCCAAGCTCAAGGCCTTCGAAGAAGAATTTCCTAGATCATAGTGACTCGGGATGAGTCACAGGTGAGTGTTGGGGGTTTGTTGGCCCTTGACCAAGTTTTGGATAACCTTGGTCATGTTTGACCATTTTTGGGACTTCGACACGCTGGTTGAAGACGGAGCGCCCAGGCGAAGTGGAGATCGCGGGATCTCACCCCCTTTTGTGGGATTTTTTGGTTTTATGGTTTATGTAACGAGTATGGGATGTCGGCCCATGGGTCTTACCCATGTTTAGGCCCCTTTTGTAATGTATAAATAAGTAGCTAAGTGATGTAAGAAGTAGTTACTAGTCATTGATCGACTTAGTGCATGGCTAGTTGGCTTTGTGCACGAACGTGTTAAGGTTTGCAGAGCTAAGTGCGAGTGTTGTGTAAGAGGTTTTGTGCAAGAACTATGTAAGGCTTTGTGCTATGACCTAAATCAGGGAAGGAGGATCTGGCAAGGTGTGCACAGATCTCCGGTCCTATGCGAAGTTGGCTTTGTGGCTTGGTGCATGTAAGAAAATTGGAAGAGCCTAATAAAGAAGAGAAGAGTTGGTGGACATATCCCCACACTGGGGTGAACCATGCATATCCTGTGTTATTATGCTTTGTGCAATATGTTCATGGTGTTTATGCTTTTAATTTCTTAGTGCTGATTGGTGAATGTATCTGATGTAGTATCTTAGTGCTTAATAATGTGAATGAATGCTAGATCTGCGTTAATGTTATTTGAAAAGTGAATGAAAGTATTAGATATTGGTTAATACTGCTTTGTTCTGTAATTAGGGTTTTAACCTGTGATGTGAATGATGGTTAAAGACTAATGAATGTTAATTGATAAGTGATTTGTTAAGTGTTGTGATGACAGATCTGTGTCCCAGCTAGGTTGCAGACACCTGAGTTCTGCAACCCCCCCTGCCTCTACCTCGGGTGAGACTTCATCTGCTTCGCAGGTTTTACCGAAAGGGATGATAGTTAGGGTTTTGTTGGCATGCTATTGAAGCATTGAACCCTGGGTCTTCCCCTGTGCCAACAGGGTTCCTGGTTCGAGTGGGGGAAAGGGTGGAAGATGAAAATTTTAAGGTCGAGAAATTTAATGGCCAAAAATACCATCTATGGAAGATGCAAATGGGAGATTATTTATATCATAAGGATCTATTCCTACCATTGGGCGGAATAGAAAAGAAGATGATGACCATGAAGAAGGAAGAATGGGAGGTTCTTGATAGAAAGTCACTATGAACGGTACAACTGTTCATGGAAACGTTGGTGGATTTAAATATTTCAAAATAAAAAACAATGAAGGATTTGATAAAGGAACTAGCTAGATTATATGAAAAACTCTCATCCTCCAACAAGGTATTTGTATTGATGTGATTATTTAATATGAATATGTCAAAAGGTGGGTCTGTTGCAGATCATTTAAATGAATTTGATATGGTTACCAATCATCTAATTTCTATAAAAGTAACCTATGTGTTGGCCTCCCAACCAACATCCTTTCGTTTTGACTTCAAAACAAAAGATTACTCTTAGAAAATACTTCTCACTATACAATTCTTTATGTATAATTTTGTCAAAATGATTGATCAATTCTTCCAATAGATATATTGTGTTGGTTGTTTAGTGATTTTCAATATTTCTGTTTGAACATTTTGGTATTGGCTCATCATGACTCCTCATTTACATGTGCTTCTCCTTGATGTGATGAAAATCGTAACCATTCTTAATTTCATTATTGAAAACAAGAATTTAAGAACCATTTCCATCAAGTTTTCTTTATTGCATAACATTGTTGAGATCTCATTTGATTATATTTCACTTTTATCCATTGGAGGAAAACATTGTATATATCTCAAAACTTGGCTTGAACGGGAGTGAGTACTACCATCCTTTTGTTTAATCTTCATTTATAGTTCACTATCCTCAATAAAAAAATTATGTGAAGGTTTTTGGGTCATACTTCAACTTTGAAAAGAATCAAGGTGATATTCTTCCCTTTGTTCCATTTTATCATAAGTAGCAACCTCCACTTATGAGGCACGATCTAAGCCTTATTATTTTTGTATGAGTGCATTAACTAGGTTCCATTGGGGGTGTTCGAGGTCTTGAGGTCATTGCTTCAACAATCACATTTTATGAGCATTCTATCGTGGGTATTGAAGTCATAATTTTTTAGACTTTAACCTCATTCACAACTATGGTTATACAAGTATTATCATCACTTATCCAAAATCGTGTCTTTTCCACCACTTAGGGTTTCACTCGTTTGTGGAAAGTATGGAGGAAAACATGGGTCATATTTACTCATTCCCTATTGTCCTGAGATGTGCAAGTCACCCTAGAAATAATAAATTGTTTAAGATCTTTTCAGGTTTGTTATCGTATCCATCTCCCAAAATGATAGAACCAATCATTATGATAGTTCGTGTCATTTCCCCTCATCCCTTTTACCATGGTTCTATCACATTGCAGTTTTTTTATTACCCTCTGAAGAAATTGCCCTCTCTAAACCACACCTATTCCTCATCCTCTTTTCCATGGCACTCGTAGTTAGAATAGAGATGAATGGGTCTGAGATTCTGTACGCATATGATGACATTGGAGGCATGGTTCAAGCAATAGGTTGGGTAATCTTTATTCAATCCTTTAAAGGTTATAATGTCAAAATTACAAGGGTGTTCGCTAGGTCGTTTAATGGTAAGAAATCTAGAGTGGGGAATGTATAAATGATAGTGCATTAAAACCTCATTTCTCGGGATACAAGATTATCCTTGGGTGGTGAGAAATGGTTTAAAAATGTCCATGTAAAAGATATCCCATGGAAGGAGCTTCTAACATCAAAAGGTTTGATTTATGATATTAAAGATGTTCTAGTTCACCTTTTGAAGAAAAAATGGTCAAATTTAATATTTGTCATCAAGCAATTCATTACTTGCAAAGGTATATATGGATTGGTATTTTACTTCCATATCCGATTACGTATGGTTTCCTAGGTTTTTGTTTTAATTTACCTTTCTATATGCTGAAACGTTTATCCAAAATGGCTAGGTTTTATGAAAGAGAAACTAAAAACCCTAAAAAATAGTCTTTTCCACCATGTTCTGATCCAAATTCTCATTGAATATCAACTTGGCTAGAATAATTTTCTACAGAAACCCTTATTATCAATGAATGATCCTATGCATGGGTGCCTAAAAATTTCTCAGACACCTAGGGTTTCTATTGGAGGTACTTCTCACCATAATGATAAAGAAAAACTCTTGGTTGTTTCTGATATTGAAAACCAAGAGGTTGAGCTCAAGGTTCGATTAAGTCCCAATTTCCATTGTCTAGATATTTCCTCTGACCATTTCGACGAGACAAACCCTAGAGAAATTAGTATGGGCTCAATTGATCATCGTGTTACCCGTAGCATGGTTAAGAAAGGGGTCATTTTTCTCAAATCCCGTGATATGGAATCCATTGTTACCAAGTTAAATAAGAAACCTATGGTTCAATCAGAGTAGGTGCAGGGGATTCAGCCTAGTTCTTGTTGGAAATACTGAGAGAGGGCGGTGTTAGCGATATTTCTTGCTAAGGGGGTTGAATTGCAAAAGAAGGGGTCAAAACCCACTTGTCCTAAGTTTTGGGCGCAAGCGCATCCACATTAAACATGGGTCACTTTTGGATGGCTAGATTTTGCGCACCTAGATCGACGGTGCACAACAAATTCCGGAACCCCCTTGCCTTTCGACCTTTAAGCAGGGGGGGGGGGTCTGGAATCAGGGGCGCACCTCTCCGACAACTCAGATTAGCGCACCCAGATCAACGACGATGAAGGCAATTCCGGATACCCCCGGCCTTTCGACCTTTAAGAGGAGGGGGGGGG
>JASDQU010100107.1:314474-338788 GCA_032191745.1 Picea mariana
TGGACAAGAACAATGTGTTTTCTACCATTTTGTAAACCTTTTTAAGGAAAATGGACATCATTTAGGTACTCAACAAGTCCTACACAAATGGGAACATATGCATTATATTTTGCATGGAAAATAACATACCATTGTTAAAAAAACTCAAATGATTCCCTTTTTTCCATGTTTGCATTGCCACTAATGAATCATGAGAGGTCATTATTAGCTTGCACCCACCCTTTATATATATATATATGAGGAAAGGTGTGCAACCTCAAGGGATTTGATCCCTCTTGGCACATGACAGATCTCGAGTTAAGATGGATCTTGGTTAAAGCATTTCAACAGTGTGTTGCTAAGTATGAGGGAGATGTGTAATTTCTTATGTGCTCAACATGGAGTTGAAACGTAGTGTGTATATGTAATTTCTTATGTGCTCAACATGGAGTTAAAACGTAGTGTGTGTGTGTGTGTGTGTGTATATATATATATATATATATATATATATATATATATATATATACACACACGCTACGTTTCAACTCCATGTTGATCATAGAATAAATTACACATCTCCCTCATACTTAGAAATGCACTATTGAAATGTTTTAACCAAGATCCATCTTAACTCGAGATCTGTCATATGCCAAGAGGGATCAAATCCCTTGAGGTTGCAAACTTTTCCTCATATTTTTTTAATCTAAACAAAGTTTTCACTTCGATGACTTGATCCTTCTCGACATATCATAAATACAAAGTTAAGATGGATCTAAATTGGTCGGTACGAATAACTACACTATAGTTGATCTTAAATATTGAAATTGTTGTTGTAAAATTTGAATATTTATAATGTTGTACTTGAATTAGACTCGGGTTAATTGAGGGGTAGCATTAAAATTTAGACTTTTGACGTTTCAATTACTGTCGTTTCACCTTCCCAATTTAAAATAGTATAAACCAAAGTGTATTATAATCCAATAGTGTATATTCCTTTGAATACAGGTTTAGTAAAAGGAAACCATGTCAACAACACAAGAAATGTTAGGCCTAGTAGAAGTAAGGTAAATAAGACTACCAGCAAGCTTTATATAATATAATGTGCCATCAACCTTAGTTGAATTAACATGATGATGATGATTGGTGTTCACTAAAATCAACTTTGGTCAAAATTGTAAGGAATTAATTGGTTTTCTTTAACATAACATTGATATTTGCAATAAATCATTGTGGAAGATTTAAAAAATTGTGGAATGCTTCTTACTATGCCAATATATTGCACTTGAACCAAGGTGAAAGATGTAACCAGAGGTAGGTTTTATTTCTTCATCATCACTTCCCTAGTTTGAAATAGTATAGCCAAAAGATATTGCACTTGAACCAACGTGAAATATGTAACCAAAGGTAGGTTTTCTTTCTTCATTATCACCTTCCTAGTTTGAATTAGTATAGCCAAAAGTGTATATTCCTTTGAATACCCTTATAAAATTTTGGTTCCTTTCCAACGATCAATACAAGGTTAGTAAAACATGAAACTGTGTCAAAATCAAAGGAAATGTTAAGCATAGTAGAACTAAGGTAAAGAATCCTACAAACAATTTGTCGATATAATAATGTGCCAATGAACCTTACTTGAATTAACGTGATGATGATAAATTGCATCCACTAAAACCAACTTTGGTCTATCTACCCTAAGAAAAAATGATAAGGAATTAATCAGTTTTCTTTAACATAGCATTGAAATTTGTAATGACTTCAAATGGAGTTGGAGTAGGCTTGAATGGTGTGTTGGTGGCGTTAAGTGCTTCCATGGTAAACATCTTTAGCAAACTCCAATATGTACTTGGGATGATTGTTACACATGATTTTGGTCACTTTGGTGATGTCTCAACAGTGATGTATTCAAGCTCCCAACAAGGACTTTTTGCCTGAGAAAAGTGGCTCATGTCTTCTTCCAAAAACATATTTTTAAGATGAGTTCGCAAGCTGTCTATGGTGTAGGGTGCGAGAATCCTTCATTCTCGTAGGCCACCCACACTTAGGGTGCGAACTATTCGCAGGTTGCTCCATAGATAGGGTGCGAACCTGTTTTTAAGCTTGGAAAGGAGAAGAGGTCCTGAGGGTTCTAGAAGGGAATCTTCTAGAAAATGAGTTGCCATTCACATGGTTGTCATTCTACTGACTTCTCAGATTTGGTGGGATCATCCTCATCCATGTAAACATCTCTCCTTCTCCTATATATTGAAAGGTTTCTCATGGAAAAGGTTAAGCAAGATTGAACGAAGAATTGGTGAAAAAATTGTGTGAAGAACCCTGCTTGGACAAAAGCTTGAAGGCTCTATTTGGTCTATCAAGAGGTGTTGGATCTTCTTCATGCAAGTACAGAGAAAGTGTGTGTGTTGGAACCAAGGGTCATTGAAAGGAATCTTGCAACATCAAGGCGGTCAGGTTGTATCTTCTACTTTCATTTAATATGATACAGCGGCATGTCCCTTTCCCATAAAGTCACTCTTACTTTATTGCGTAATTCCTTGATCATATGCATAGGTTGACATTGAATATACTCTATTGTCTTCACTTTGGTTGGTTTGTGTTGTCTTGGATCTAACTTCATAAGAGCACTAGAGAGAAGCAGGAACAATAGAGATCTAGGAAGCGATACAAAGGTATGTCACGTGTTTCTTCTTATTAGTAGATTCAATGATCACAACTTAGGGAAAGAGTCGTGTCCTGTCCTGTTTTGTTCTAGATCCGGGTGGATCTAGGGAGATCTCTTAGTGTCCGCACCTACCGATTTGTCCGATAACAAAATTGGCGACTCCATTGGGGATACAACCCATTTTTGGTGGTTTTTTCTTGGCCATTTGCTCTTAACTTACCATTTTTTCATTCCCATCAATCTCTGAGTCTTGAGGAGACCCTTATAGACTCCCTGGGTCTAGAAGTTCCTTCAAAATTTTTGTCTTTTTTCCAAATTTTGCTTAATTTCAAGCCTTCTCGCACTGCACCCTTCTGTAGCCTGTGAGAACCACTAAAGCTCGCATCCTTCTTTTCAGTTCAATGTGAACTTCTCGCACTTTGTCTGTGTCTAGCCTGCGAGAATCCTTGATTCTCGCACTCCACCCCACTGCCAGCCTGCGAACCCATTTGCAAATTTTTTGGATTAAGGTTTTTTGTATCCTCAAATGCCCACATTTGTTTGTGTGTCTGGAAAGAACTTCTCTGGCCAGTGATTGATTGTTTCTTGACTTCGAATCTCGTGAATGATTAGTCTTCGGAAATTGAAAGCTCTTTTTGTTTATTTTTTCTCAACTGTTACCTCTTGACCTTTTCTTAACAAGGATATAATCTCTAGTTTTGAAATCCGAGTGTTTGTTTGGTTGGGAGCCGGTGATTGGTTTAAAAGTTGGGATTAATTGTCTTTTTCAATTGCTCATTACCTGGAAAATTGTTATCCATGTGCATTTGAAGAGACTGGTCTTGTCAGTTTGTTATTTTTCTCTTCATTGAAAGATTAGTTTGGGTGTTTGTTGGGTATTTATGTTTTGTGGTTGCTTGTTTTTTCTTAGTTCCACCACTATTGTTTGGTTTCTAATAAAAAATTAAAGACATTTTCTCTTTTTTAAGCAACTTTTTATTTGAAAATATTGGCATTCAATTGTTGAACTAGAACAAATAGATAATTTGCATTGTTCATGATTGTTTGATATTGAATTTCAGAGAAGATCATACATCGTAGTTCACCTTGTTCCAGAAAACTTCTCTTTCCCTCCTGTAAATAGGATTCATCGAACAAAAAATTGGTATCATTCATTCCTAGTTTTGCATTGTTGGGTCAGAGTCTCACACAACATTGGTTTCATTTCTGTCTCCTTTTGAGTAACAATAGCCTTTAATAATATTGTGCAATTTTAAAATTTAACTAGTAACTTTTTCTAGGGCTCTTTTACACCAACATTAGCTAGGCTAGAGCTTTGGAATAGGAAGTGAGACACACTCTCCAAAGCACAAAACACACAATAGCATCTTGTGATAAGGAGTGTCAAATTCCATTTGCAGCATTTTGTCCTGGGAAGCCCTTCTCACACAAGGGTCAAACCTGAGGTCGCATCGAAATTGACAAGGTTACTCATCCTACTTTTTTGATATCGGTGTAGAGATTGCACGTATTACGGGGGTCACTTGAAGGTATACCCACAATGATGAGTGGAAGCCTCTCAAGTTGATTTCATGCTAGATACCCTGCCCTTGTGTCTGGATCAGACTTTCGACTGTTCCCCCAGGAATTATTGTTGTTGGTGGTAACCTTAGTAGCCTATCTTCTTAGGGTCTTACATAAGGTGACTGTGAAGGGGCCAGTCTTCATGGTACCTAGAATCGACGTTGAACAAACTCACTCAAGCTCCTTGGAGGGTATACCCACGATTATGTGTGGGAGCTTACACCAGGGTGTAAGTCCGTTAAGTAGATCGTCAACGTAACTTTTCCACCCTAGCTTAGCCCCTTCTTGTCTCGTCGTTGCGACGTTGGATTTCATCACCGACTAGTGACTTCGGAATTAGAAGGTCTTGTTTGCTTGGTTTTGCTTCCTAGATTTTTACTAGCGCATGTTGTTTGTTTACCCAAGTTGACCATAGAATTTCCTTCATAAGTTTCTAACTCGATCACAATTGACCCTCCACGTCGTTCACGTAGAATGTAAGGCTTACCCCCAGAAAATCTGGAAGGTTCTCAACCCTTGCCTACCAACTCACCGGAGGGCTCTCCTCAACAGAGTGAAGTCCAAGACGTTGCCACTCCACAAGTGGAAAGGACTAACTCTCTAGAATGGTTCTGAATTACTAATTATCGAGAGAACTTTCGACTTCATTCTAACTCCGAGAGACGTATTGTGCGAGTGAATTCTTCTGGAGACTTAGTTGTTCAATCTTCTAGGTCACCAACTAGACCTTTCTTAGGAACTGAGGGTCAAGATCCTTTTTGGACTACCAGCGTTTTTAGATGGGATTTCTTTGGCTCAGGAGCAGGCGTTGATATCATTATCACACTTGAGCTACCTGAAACATCTAATCCATACGCAATACCTTTTACTACTTCTTATTATTTTCCTAGTACAGAAGCCCCACCGACTAGCCACATCTTCACTATCCCTCTACAAACGGTCCATTACACAATGGTCCTAGATACTACGAGTCATCACACAGGGATCACAGTGGTTATCCAAGCCCCATTGGCACACCGCTTTCACCTAGATTCACCCCGACACTTCTGCCCGGATATCGTGTGTTGAATGCTTCTATTCCCTCTCCTACACAACTCACATCCGGGACTCCTAAGGGTTTCACTCCTTCTGGGCACCATCTTCCTGGTTTTGTTCCAACACTTCCTCCACCCCCTTTTAGAGGACCTCTTCCATCCTCTATCGGAGGCACTGATCCTAGTGGCACCATCCTGTCTTTCACACCTAGTTACCATATTCCTATTGGTGGACAATTTCACCAAGGAGGCCAAACTCAACCCCCCCTTGTAGGAAAAATCCCAATTGGGACGCAACCCTCGATTGGGGGGCAACCCCCACTGATCCCACCCTATGGACAAAACATATCTCCATCCTTGGCCCAGTATTGGAATCATCTTATGCAAAAAATTCCTCCATCGACTGGGGGGAAATAGCCTCAAACTAACTTTGTTATGACCCCTAGTATAGGCCAGCCATATCCAGGCACGTCTAATCCTATTTGGGGCTCGAATGATCAACCCACACCCTGATTCAAGGGTACAACCCTATGAATTACTTGCCTCCACACCAACAACTGAATCTGCGCGGATCTTCGCATTATATGCAGACTGCTTATGGTCCCACTGGTTTACCGATGGGACTCCCTCCCAAAAGTCACCAGTACCCACATGTGAATAGACAATAAACTTTCTTAGCCACCCTGGACCTCCTGAATCTATCAAGGATTTTAAATGATCTGATCCATCACTCTACTCAATGGCCCGCCATACCGACCAAATTACCATCCGACATCCCTAAATTCGATAGAAAACTGGGAGAGGACCCGAACAATCATGTCATGACTTTTCACCTTTGGTGCTCATCCAACTCCTTGATGGATGACTCTATTTGTTTACGCCTTTCTCAGCGAACCCTCACAGGTTCCGCTGCGAAGTGGTATATAGAATTACCACGAGGCTTCTTCACCGACTTCAACACCCTCGCTATGGCTTTCCTCACCCACTACCAGTTACCGATCTGCTACGAAACGGGAATCGGGATTTTGAGTTTTTTCAAACAAACCAAAGCCACTCATATCTCTAATCACATTCATGAGTGGCGATGGAGCCGATGTCTCATCAAACTCAAACTTCTCAATCAGTTGCTGGCAGAGTGGTTCATGAAATCATTCGTGAACGACATCACTCATGACATCACCATGGGTAGAGTTGTCTCCGAAGAATAGGCAATCAGTCATGCCCAATACCTAGACCTCGTTTACTCACAAACGGGTACTCTTTATGACTTACTCCCTGACGTTCCTCGTCCTTCTACTTCTGCTACTTCAACTACTCCTGTTGATTCTCATGCAGCCGATGGTGTGATCGGCACTTTCCATGCCCAACCTCATTTCATCCAAACCCCTAGCAACAACCCCAAACCCATTTATTCTAATGTTAAAAATGCTCTGTCTCCTACCCCCCCCACCGGCAAGACTTCTGAGGTAAATGTTGTTCAATCTACCCCTACCGGTAAAAACAAATCCAGAAACGGAAAGGGTAAGAACAAGGAGGACAAAAATAATTCGCAAGCAGAGAAAACCAAAACACCACCTGTTGACGATAGGGATAAGCGCAAACCCCAATACCCTTGTCTTATATGTGGTGATGATCACTACACTAAGGATTGTCCACGATGAGCCGAGGTCACTAAGTTCCTTCAAGGGAACACAAAACCCCCCACTTCATCCGTATTGTCACAACCCTTCCCTTCTCAACAACAGGCCCAATTGGTCATTCATGACCAACCTTCCCCCTCCAATACATCCTATGTCTTAATGTGTACAGGGGATTCAAAGAAGAATGACATCACACTTACCACTCGAGCCAAAGATTATTCTTCCTCCAAAGAGAAGGTTGATGTGATACCTCCTTCGTTGGTCCAACCATCTCCCACGACTCCACCTACCAATGGTCCTCTTCATCTCGAACGACCGAGCCTCGATACAGTTCTTCGCCCTCCTCCAAAGGGTGTGCTTCAAAAATTGGCTTTCAATCCCCATGCACGTGTTGCCTAGAACTACAGTATTGTTGAAGATCTGGCCCAAGCACCATCCACGATGTCAGCCCTCAAAGTCCTTAAGAGTTGTCCTATACAACGGAAGGCACTGTTGAAAGCTATTGGTGGAATCGACCCTACGGATACGAATTTAATAATTTTTGAAATGGAAGATCACATTCCAAGGTTACCCCCTCAACTCTCATTCCAAATACAAGTTATTGTCTCCGAAAAAAACATTTGTAGAATAGTTATCGATGAGGGTGCCTCGACGTGTGTCATGTCTATTACCTGCTGGAAAGCCTTCGGCTCTCCTCCTTTGACTGAATCCCACAACATGCTCAAAGCCTTCAATGGCTCCAGTTTTAAGTTACGGTGTCCTCCCTTTGTTGCCTATTACATTAGAAGGAAAAACGATCCAAGTTGAAGTGGAGTTCTTTAATGCTCCTCTCGATTACAACCTTCTACTTGGTCGTAGCTGGATCGATTCCATGGGTGCAGTTGTGTCGACTCTTTTCTGTGTCGTGCATTTCCCACATCAAGGAAAGGTAATTACCATCGACCAATTATCCTTCTTTCACTCTGATGCACGTACCAGCAACATATTGTTCATTGCAAACCCACCCCCCACCCCCCCGGATACGAGAACGCCAGTGTGGGTCTTCTTAAAGACTCCTCGTTAATAGGTACTTTCCCCATCCCACCACCCCATGTTCCACATATGTCTGTCGCCTTGATCAACATGATCTCCACCTCTATTCACGGAACCCCTGCGTCTCACGACCCATGGATGGTACCCAACCCTGGCGATCATCTTCGTTATGGTGACGAAATGCCTTTGAGTCCAATTGAATTCTCTTATCACACCATTCAATCGACAACCCCTGCTACTCCCTCTCTTGGTGATTTATCTCCAGATCCATTCCGCATCATTTTTCCCATGGATGAGATGATTATGTCTGTTATGGAAGACACCCCCTGGGACGATGGACATCATCGTTCCATCCTCTCCCTAGAACAACACCCCATCGAGGATTACCAACGGATCTCGACCCCATCAACCGTTGTCATCATTTCTATCCTTCTTGAGTCTACACACGATGTGTTTTACGAAGGGAACTTGAGCAGTATCTCACCCACCATCCCCTCAACATATCCATAAAACCTGGAATTGTCGAAAATGTGCATATCGGAGCTTTGTGTTCCCCTAACGAAATTGTCACCTACAAGTCTCTTTTCAAAGAATTTCATGATGTCCTCAACTGGAGCTATGAAGAAATGCCGGGTATTGACCCCGACATTGTGATACATGAGATTAAGACATACCCAGACACTAAACCCATCCGGAAATGACTTCGTCTGGTCCACCCACGTAAAGTGGCCGCTATCAATCTTGAATTTGAGAAACTTCTCAAAGCCGACTTTATTTACCCAGTGGCTCTCACTGACTGGGTTTCCAATCTTCTCCTGATCGACAAGAAACAAGGCACAATCCGTGTGTGCGTTGATTATAGGGACATTAACAAAGCTTGTCCTAAAGACAACTTTCCTACCCCCTTTGTCGACCAAATCGTCGATGATTGTGCTAGAAGTGAAATCTTCTCTCTGATGGATGGTTTCTCTGGATATAGTCAAATCAATATCGTTCCCGCGAACCAACACAAAACCGTTTTATTTGTCCCTTGGGCACTTTTGCCTATCGGAAACTTCCTTTCGGTTTAAAAAACGTTGGTGCAACTTTTCAGTGCGCTATGTCTTATGCCTTCCATGATATCAAGCACATTGTGCAGCCTTATCTAGATGACTTACCCGCTCTTTCCATGCACCGTGTAGATCATCCAATACACCTCCGAGCCATTTTCCTTCAATGTCGGTTTTACCATATATGCTTGAATCGCTACAAATGTGTTTTCTGCGTAGAATCCGGTCGATTTCTAAGTTTTATTGTTTCACATCAAGGGATTAGGGTATATCATTGAAGGTCGAGGCAATTCTCAATCTCCCTCCTCCTTCCTCACTCCGCCAGTTACAAAGTTTGCAAGGGAAGGAAAACTTTCTTCGTCGTTTCATCTCGAACTATGTCGAGCTAACTCTTGGATTTACGTGACTGCTCAAGAAAGGATCTGAGTTTGTATGGGATACCACTGCCAACAAAGCTTTCGAATCTTTGAAACTGTCTCTGACACGTACCCCACTACTCTTCCCACCTAATTACAGTCGTGATTATTTCCTCTACCTCACAGCCTCGGACTACACCATCGCTATGGTTCTCGTCCAGGAGGATGATTCTCATGAAGAACATGTCATCTATTACTTGAGTCAAAGTCTTACGCTTACCAAAACCAAGTATTTACATGTTGAAAAACTGGCCTTGGCAGCCGTCCAAGCAGTTCAACGTTTCCAGCACTATATCCTTTCTCGCAAGACTATAGTAATTTCTAATTGCAACCCTATGCAGCACATTCTTACACGTCAATTTCTAGGGGGAAAATACTCCAAATGGATCATGATACTCCAGGAGTTTGACTTAAAATTCGAATGCGCTAAGTCCAAGAAATCATTGGCGTTTGTCGAGTTGATATGCGACCTTCCCTACCCTGAGATGGAAAATGTAGCAGCAAATTCATTACCTAATGAATCCCTTTTCTTGATTAGTTACGATGATCTTTGGTACAGAGATATCATCATATATCTCCAAACCCAGACTTTCTGGCCCAATTTGTCTAGCACTGACCATCGTCAAATTTGCTACCAATCCCGTCAGTATATTATCCTCGGTGATACTCTTTATCATCATGGGATTGACTCTATTTTTTGACGCTGCCTCACGTTTGATGAAGCCGAGAAAGCTCTAAATGACTACCATTCTAGAGCCTGTGGTGGTCATATGTCTGGGTATGCTACTACCTAGAAGATCTTCCGAGCAGGGTATTTTTGGCCTTCTTTATTCAACAATTGTATAATTGTCGTCCAAAAATTCCACGCTTGCCAGACCTACAACAATAAAATATGATCACACTCTGCTCCTCTACACCCTGTGGTCTCCATTGGTCCTTTTGCAAAATGGGGTATCGATTTCATGACATGTCACCCTCACTCGGCCGGGGGGCATGGATACATTATTGTAGCCGTAGATTATTTTACGAAATGGACCGAGGCGATGCCAACATTTGACAACACCAGAAAGACTGCAACATTATTCATATTCAATCACATCATAGTTCATTTTGGTGTTCCTCGGGCTCTCATTACTAATCATGGTAGCTACTTTAGAAAATTCATGATGTCCGAACTCACTAAAAGGTTGGGTCTTTGCCATGAAAACTCAACACCCTATTACCCACAAGCCAACGGCCAAGTCGAAGCAATTAACAAGGTCCTCATTACCATGCTTCGAAGAATGATAGGGATTCACAAAACGAGTTGGCACACAATGTTGTTTTCAGCATTGTGGGCTTACCGAACATCTGTTAAGTCTGCTATCGGTTTTACACCGTTCCAGTTAGTCTATGGTCTAGAATCCATCCTGTCGATTGAATGTGAGATACCCTCCCTAAAACTAGTCGTCGAACTTCTCCCAAACACTTCTGCCAAAGAAGAACGTCTATTGTATCTCATGCGATTAGACGAAAATCGTCGCGACGCCACCCTAGTCATAGAATCCCAGAAGAAATGTGTTAAATCCCAATACGACAAACATGTCAAGCCTCGCGTTTTCTCTGAAGGTGATCTGGTTAACCTTTACGAACAAGATCGAGATATGCTAGGAGCCGGAAAATTTGAAGCTATGTGGCAAGGTCCTTATATCGTTAGACGAGTTTTAGAGAAATGAGCTTACGAGTTAGTGTACTATGACGGTATCCCCTTGAGTGAACCTAGAAATGGGTTGTACTTAAAGTGCCTAAGATCACCTGTGCATGAGTACTTGTATTTTATTGTATCATACTTTTTGTGTGTTACTGTAGTATGCTTTTTCGTTATTTGGTCTCTGCCCTCAACCGCTTATGTTATGTTGTGCTTGGTTTCCATATGTCAGATTCTTCTCTACCCCACATTGGCTTCGTCGATGGCACTAGCTGTAGTACTCATAACCTTGCTTTTGTTGCGTGGGCAATTTACGCCCCTACAAGCAAATTTATCAGTCTACGAGGTGTGTGTCTCGGTCGTGCAACCAATAATACTGCAGAATATAGCGCCATCATCGAATTGTTTATTGATGTTATTTCGCTTGGTATACACCACCTGGTTGTACGACTCGATCGTAGCTAGTAGTACTACAGCTAAGTAATGTCCATGTTATTTGAAGTCCTACTTTGTTACGTGTCACATACCCACTACCTAAATTGGATTTTTCTGGTCCTTTGCCGAATCAGAACCCCTAAATATCCATGGAGGACCAACGTAAGCTGGCTCTTCCTCTCTCTCTCTATTCCCATGTGATCATGGGTCACGATCACAGTTCAAATGATCGCAGTACCTCTTTCATATTTCGTGCCTCAGTGCCATAGTGATGTCAAGTCATTTGACGTGGAAACCGCCGAACCCCGACAAGGCTAGCGATCGGCCAATGGGGCTTCAGAATGCATCCTCAACCATAGATCTGGGTGGGCGGACGCTGGCCATCCATATTTGCTCGCTTCTTACCCTAAAGCGCGTTCGTGCCCCAGCATAAAACTGGCATCTCTTCCTCACATCGGACGGTCGTTACGGACCTTGAGATTTCCCGAAGGAATCTTGTCCGTTCCTCGGGACTCAGCCACATGTTATCATCTCGTCATTATGGGTCGGGATTTATCAAAGCGAAGGCCCGAGTTCTTGTCAACGGAACTCCCGAATCCCTGATTTCCCGAAACGGGTAATCTCTCAACATGTCACCTCCTTAAATCGGACAGTCCACAACTGCTCCGGGGTTTCCACCCAAGAAAGCCTTGATCCCCTGTCGCCAAGACTCTCGATCTCGCGATTCCTGATTTCCCGAAATGGCGAGATCTCATGACGAGTGGCCTCCATTAATCTGATGGCTTAGATCTATCCCAGGGTTTTCACCATGGAGAAATCCTGAACTCTTTTCAACAGGAATCCCGATTCTGCGATTCCTGATTTCCCAAAATGGGAACTCTTACGACACGTGGCCTCTGTCCATCGAACGACCCAGATCCATCCCGGGATTTCCTCAATGGAAAGTCCCGATCTCTTATCAACAGGACTCTCGATTTCCCAACTCCTGTTTTCCCGAAGTGGGTGATCTCTTGACACGTGGCCTCCGTTAGACAGACAGTCTAGATCCATCCCAGGATTTCCACAATGAAAATCCCTTATACACTGGAGTCTTAACCCTCGGGTAACTCCTGATAGATCCAATGGTTGTCGGGTTTTTCAGTCGAGATCTGACGGCTCATAATGGTTCCTACCCATGCATTCTTCCACGACTCCCTGGGCATGGAAAAGATACACGGTCCAGATACTCTCATGAACCTTGGGGAGCTACGGTCCTAAACTCTTCGCTACCCACGAAGACACAGGAAAACAAAGGGGTAAGGCATTTGACGCCCTACTTTCTCCTACTAATCTAACAATCGTGGGTGACAGCAGATTCCCCGACAAAATATCGTTCGTTGATTAATACCTATCAGGGTTAAAGTACTTAACCCTCCATCTTCTTCCTCCGATCTGACGGTCGTGAGTGACCACAGATCTTCCAACGGGATCTCATCCGTCGATTCGTTACTTCATCCTTATGCTGTCATCTCGGTTTTCAAGAGGGTCGTTCCTCCTCATGCAAGATTACTAAGGCCTTACGCCTTCACAACCGCCTTCCCGGTTCTTGATGGGCTTTTCAAGGAAGGCATTTTTATGGGGAGATTTACTCAGGGTACTACCTGAGGTATATAAGGATGTCGTCCTCCTGAAAACCAGACGTGAAGTCTAAATTAGGTCAGTACGCACACAAATAATGAATTCATGAGGACATAAGCCATACGTAGTCCTTCCATATAATTATACCACTACTAGAACTGATCAAAACACCATACAGTCATTCTTATAATGAAATCATTCATAGTTTCATAGCTTAAGAGAATAATTATCAGAATAAACATATATATATATATATATATATATATATATATTTCAAGATGCCAGAGGCAAAACACTTATCAGAAATAACACCAGGGGTNGCATAATTATCAAAATAAACATATATATATATATATATATATATATTTCAAGATGCCAGAGGCAAAACACTTATCAGAAATAACACCAGGGGTCAAGCAACTACTGAGAGGGGTGCTCGTTTCCACCCAACCGTAGGCTTAGCGACTCCCAGCGGATTTACCACTAGCCACCCCCAAGCTGAGACCACGATGCTATGAGATTGCGTCTTCGTTTTCCAGTGACCAAGAGCGAAGGTTGCAATCCTTCCTCTCTGCTATCACTCACTCTGCATAATGGCAGAGTTCTCCCCTCGCGTCTGCCCCCCCAATCGCTTCTACCCTACGCCTTATCCTCTTGCGAGGTTGCGTGTGGCGCGATTACCCTCGTGTTGGTCAGGCCCGACGGCTCTACGGATGGGCAGTTCACCTCCCATCGCTCATTAATCCATCTACCTACCAGCCTGCGAGACATTTAATTTGGGGCCAGTGAGCCGCTTTTGGTTCCCCGGGCCAGTGGAGTCCAAATACGGTATTAATTCTCGGTGGAAGTTAATGCAACCTTTCCAGGTGCCTTCCACCGCCATCGTGGTCTCTTTTTCTACACATCCCCTCTCAGCAGTCTTGCAATAAAATTCATAATGTTATTCACATTCATTGACCTTTTCCTCAAGGTCCATTTACATCACATATTCACATTTATGACTTTGCCATAGTTCTTGGTCAGTCCCGTTACTTTTACAAACTGGGGGAAACAGGGTGTTACAATTCCCTCCCCCTTAAAAAGGAACATCGTCCTTGATGTTCTTATCTACTAACATGAATTGCATGTACAGAAGTAAACAAAATCAGATATGCATGTCTCACGGCATCCTCCATTTCCCATGTAGCCTCATCTGGGCCAAAATGTTTCCACTGCACCTTGACCTGTGCAATGGTTTTGTTCCGGAGCGGGGTTTCCTTTCTGTCCAGTATGCATTGGGGTTCTGGTAGAAATTCACTCTCCAGTTCCACCTGGATCACAGACCAGTCAATTATATGATTAGCATATTGTACATATTTCTTCAATAATGAAACATGGAAAACATTATGTGCTTTTACTATGGGAGGAAGTGCTAGCCGATAGGCTACAAGTCCCACTCTATATAGAACCTCAAAGGGTCCACAATATCGGGGTGCCAACTTGGCACAAGCTCCCATTTTTAGGGAACTCCTTCTGGGCTTAATTCTGAGATATACATGGTCTCCCATTTTGAACTCTCTTGGAGTTCTCTTTTGGTCAGCATAACTTTTCTGTCGGTTCTGGGCGATCTTCAGATTTTGTTTTATCTGAGCTACTTGTTGTTCCATTTCTTTCAGCATGTCAGGTCCAAAAGAAATCCTATTTACAGGATTACTCCAGCTGATTGGAGTATTACACGGCCTACCATAGAGGACCTCGAAGGGACTCATCTTTAAGAATGCTTGGTAGCCGTTGTTGTAGGCGAATTCTACCAATGGCAGGTAGTCTTCCCATTTCCTGGGTTGATGCATTACATGCATCCTTAACATATCCTCTAGTACTTGATTCACTCTTTCTGTCTGTCCATCGGTTTGAGGGTGATAGGCGGTGCTAAACAACAATTTGGTCTCCAATCCAGCCATCAGTGATTTCCAAAAATTGGAAGTAAATTTTGTGTCTCTGTCAGATATTATCTCTCTCGGCATACCATGCAGTTAGAATATCTCTTTCATGAATATGGGTGACATATATCGCCTTGCAGGTTGATTTGATGGGAATGAAATGAGAAGACTTGCTCATTTTATCCACCACTACCATAATGGCATCATTCTACTTAGTTGAAGTTGGCAATCCAGTGATAAAATCCATGGAGATGGTTTCCCATTTCCATTCTAATATGGGTAAAGGGTGTAATAGTCCTACTGGGTGTCGATGTTCTGCTAAAACCTATTGGCATTCTATGCATTGGACCAATGATTTGGCTATGTCTTTCTTCAATCCAGGCCAATAAAATTGTTTCTGGGTGGCGGTGATCATTTTCTGGTATCCTAGGTGACCGGTGTATGGTCTTTTATGTAGTTCATCCATAATGAACCTCTTCAAGTCGTTATCCTTTGGAATGTACAATCTATCTCTGTAAGTGAGCAGACCTCCCTCGGTCATCTGGTAGCCTTCACACTTTACTTAAGGGGGTTCTTGTTGTAGGTATAGGGTCACAGTTTGAACGAAGGGATCTGTTTCTTGTGCATTTCTGACTCTGTTCTTGACATCTGTCTCGCAGGTACTCACCGCTGCCAGGTGAATTGTTTTCATGCTTCTGCTAAGGGCGTCGGACACCCTATTTTCTTTCCCTTTAATGTGTTTGATTTCAAAATTAAATTCTCTAAGGAGGGCCATCCATATAGCTTGTCTAGCATTGAGCTTTGGTTGGTCAAACAAATACCGTAATCCACAGTGGTATGTCATAATTACAAATTTCCTTCCCAAGAGGTAATGCCTCCACATTTTTAAGGCATGCACTATGGCAGCTAGTTCTAGATCATGAGTCACATAGTTGACCTCATGTTCGTTCAACTTTTGGGATTCATAGCAGATCACACTTCCTTACTACATAAGGACTCCTCCGAGCCCTTCCTTACAGGCATCTATGCACACAAGGAAGTCAACTTCTGGGTCAGCGATTTTCAACACGGGTGCATGGGTTAGCAGATGTTTCAAGGTTTGAAATCTTTCTTCACATTGTTGTGTCCACAGGAATTTTGTCCCCTTCTTCTGGAGGGTAGTGATTGGACAACCAATATTGGAGAATCCTTTTATAAATCTCCTATAGTATCCCGCCAATCCCATAAAGGATCTGATGTATGAGACATCCTTTGGGGTAGGCCATTCCATGATAGACCTAATCTTGTCAGGATCTACTGCTACCCCTTCCTCGAACAGAACATGTCCCAAGTAATGTATTTTCTTCTGAAAGAAGTCACATTTGTTGAATTTAGCATAGAGTTGATGTTCTCTTAGCACTTGTAGCACAAGTCTAAGATTCTCTTCATGTTCTTCTCTATTCTTAGAGTAGATTAATATGTCATCAATAAAAACTAGTACAAAATTATCTAAAAATTTACTGAGTACATTGTTCATTTAGCACATGAAAGTGGCAGGGGCATTGGTTAACCCAAATGGCACTACCACAAACTCATAGTGACCATACCGTGTCCAGAAAGTGGTTTTATGGATGTCTTCACCCTTGATTCGGGCTTGATGGTATCCCGACCTCAAGTCAATCTTTGAGAAAATAAATGCACCCCCCAATTGATCGAATAGATCATCGATCCTGGGCAAGGGGTACTTGTTCTTTATGGTTACTTTATTGAGTTGTCTATAATCGATACACAGTCTAAGGGTGCCATTCTTCATTTTCACGAACAGGACTGGTGCTCCCCATGGGGACACGCTGGGTCGAATATAACCCTTATCAATCATTTCTTTCAATTTCAATTTGAGTTCCACTAACTCAGGTGTGCTCATTTGGTAGGGTGTCCTAGACACTGGCACCGCTCCTGGTGCGAGCTCTATCAAGAAGTCAATGTCCCTTCTCGGAGGTAGACCTAGTACCTCTTCCGGAAACACATCTCTGTATTCTCTCAAGATAGGGTGATCATAAGGGTTTGGTTTATCACCTTCGATTGTGTTCAAAACCTGTATTGCATATAGGGGACATCCTTTTCGACAATACTTTTTCATTTGCAGGGCTGATATTTGCCTCACTGAGACAGGTTTTTGGATCCCTTGGAGGGTTATCCTTTTTCCTTCTTTGCTCACACATCCTAAAGTTTTATGGTAACAATCCAATTTGGCTTTATGGGTGGCCAACCAGTCCATACCAATCAACAGATCGTATGATCCCAGGGGTAATACATTAAGGGTTGCTTGGGTGGGGAAATCACCCAACATTAAATGGCAGGCTGGTATGACCTCTACTACCTTTCTTTTGGTGCCAGTGGCTAACTGTACCAACCATGGCTTGGTTTGTTTTTGTGGTTGTAGCTTACACTTATCCACAGTCTTAGGGGCTATATAACTCAAATTTGAACCAGGGTCAATTAAAACAGACACTAGATGGTTGAAAATCATACCTTCTATTTCCACCACTGAAGCTTGGTGGTCAGCTTGGTTATTATCCAAGTCTGCATAAATCTGCGGCACACTCCTTGCCACATCATTAACTGTGGTAGCTTATTGTATGTTATAAACTTTCCAACTATTCTGTTGTCGGTGTGGACAGTCTCTCAGGAGATGCTCTTCTCCGCAACCCCGATATTTCAGAGGTTCTTTCTTTGGGCTATTAGTCTTCACTGGTATAGGTCCAGAAGTTTTACTTCCATCCACCAAGGGAAAGTTCTGCTTGAGTACACTCCGAGCTGGAAAGTTCATTCTGGGGTTCTTCTTGTAGTTCTTAAATTCTGAGGGTTTGGTCCCCTTTTTCTGAAATCTTGAACCACTCTTATGTTTCCAATCTCCACGAGACTCTGCCCGATGTCCATATTGTTCATGATAATATGTTGCTTTTCGAATAGTGTCTTCTAAGGTCTTTGTCTTGTCAAATTCGATTTGGTTCCTGTATTCCTTGGGTAGCCCGTTGATGAAGCGTTGCGCCTTTTCCTTCTCTACTTTGATGTAGGGTACATATATCAATAAGTCGAGGAATTTGTTGAAATATTCCTCTATAGTGAGTTGCCCCAGTTTGAGTTCATAAAAATCTTTAGCCTTCTCGTCAAAATATCTTTCTGAAAAATACTTCTTCCGGAAGTACTTCTCAAACCGTTTCCAAGACAGGTCCTCCTCACGGACCCCTTTCATATTCTTAAGATCTTCCCACCAGATGGAAGCTTTTCCGTTCAGATTGAAAGTGGCCACTCGGGCCTTCAAATTCTCTGAAAAATCATGGACTCTGAAATATTTCTTCAGTCCAAGTAGCCAGGCCTCGGCTTCCTCTCCCTTATTTATCTCACCGTCGAAGGAGGGAGGTTTGGCCTTTCTGAATTCCTCAAATTTATGACTCTTGGAAGTCTTTTGCTTCTTTTGTTTTCTTCGAGAATAGGAACTAGTCCTGCTGCTGGAAGAGCCTTCTGAATTGCCAGTTTCCTTCTCTGTGGAATCGTCTGGCACTAGTCCTTTACCTCTGGGGTGGACCTTTCTTCAGGTGCTTCTCTCAGTATGGCCACTGATACGGCCATGTTTCTTCACTTCAGATTCATGCTGCATTTGTTGTTGTAGGTCGGATAAGCTCTGCAGTAACACTGCATTAATTTCAGTTTGTTTTTCTTGTTCTTTCATCATCCTTTCATTGTCACCCTTGCAGCTTTGCAATTCAACCATGAGACTCCTCATAGTCTCAGCTAGATCTGGAGGGGTTCCTATTGCTCTTCTTTCGTCAGACTCTTCGCCTCTATTGTGGGAGCCTTCTCCCACCTCTTGGTGAGTCACCGTTCTCTGTGTCTATAAATTCCCGCAGCTGATCATCCGCTTAAGTGAAAAGACAAACGCTGATTGTTAGTCAAGGGTTAGATATATTTTTATAATCTGTGCATAATTTATAACTCTTTCACCTGCATACACAGTCGGGTTCTCGTTTCCAAGTTTTAATCCTGGACGAGAGAGTTAAGTTAGGGGGTTACTCCTCATAGGAGTGCTTCGGACAAAGCTTATGCGCAACTCATGCATGAGCCCAGTCAGGCCGAGTATTGTAACCATGCTCTGATACCACTTTGTCAGATACCCACTACCTAAATCAGATTTTTCTGGTCCTCTGCCGAATCAGAACCCCTAAATATCCATGGAGGACTAGTGTAAGTTGGCTCTTCCTCTCTCTCTCTATTCCCATGTGATCATGGGTCACGATCACAGTTCAAATGATCGCAGTACCTCTTTCATATTTCGCGCCTCGGCGCTATAGTGATGTCGAGTCATTTGAATTGGCAACCGCCGAACCCCGACAGGGATAGTGATCAGCCAATGGGGCTCTGGAATGCATCCTCAGCCATAGATCTGGGCGGGCATATGCTGGCCATCCATATCTACTCACTTCTTACCCTAAAGCACATTCACGCCCCAGCGTAAAACTGGCATCTCTTCCTCACATCGGATGGTCATTACGGACCCTGAGATTTCCCGAAGGAATCTTGTCTGTTCCTCGGGACTCAGCCACCTGCTATCGTCTCATCATTATGGGTCAGGATTTATCAAAGCGAAGGCCCGAGTTCTTGTCAATGGAACTCCCGAATCCCTGATTTCCCGAAACGGGTAATCTCTCAACACGTCACCTCCTTAAATCGGACGGTCCACAACTGCTCCAGGGTTTCCACCCAGGAAAGCCCTGATCCCTTGTCTCCAAGACTCCCGATCTCACGATTCCTGATTTCCCAAAATGGGGAGATCTCACGACACATGGCCTCCATTAATCTGACGGCTCAGATCTATCCTGGGGTTTTCACAATGGAGAAATCCCGAACTCTTGTCAACAGGAATCCCGATTCCGCGATTCCCGATTTCCCGAAATGGGAACTCTTACGACACGTGGCCTCTGTCCATCGAACGGCCCAGATCCATCCTGGGATTTCCTCAATGGAAAGTCCCGATCTCTTATCAACAGGACTCCCGATTTCCCGACTCCTAGTTTCCCAAAGTGGGTGATCTCTTGACACGTGGCCTCCGTTAGACGGACGGTCCAGATCCATCCTAGGATTTCCACAATGGAAAGCCCTTATACACTGGAGTCTTAACCCTCGGGTAACTCCTGACAGATCCAACGGCTATCGGGTTTTTCAGCCGAGATCTGACGGCTCATAATGGTTCCTACCCATGCATTCTTCCACGACTCCCTGGGCGTGGAAAAGATCCACGATCTAGATACTCTCATGAACCTTTGGGATCTATGGTCCTAAACTCTTCGCTACCCATGAAGACACAGGAAAACAAAGGGGTAAGGCATTTGACTCCCTACTTTCTCCTACTAATCTAACGGTCGTGGGTGACCGCAGATTCCCCGACGAAATCTCGTCCGTTGATTAATACCTATCAGGGTTAAAGTACTTAACCCTCCATCTTCTTCCTTCGATCTGACGGTCATGAGTGACCACAGATCTTCCGACGGGATCTCATCCGTCAATTCGTTACTTCATCCTTATGCTGTCATCTCAGTTTTCAAGAGGGTCATTCCTCCTCATGCAGGATTACTAAGGACTTACGCCTTCACAACCGCCTTCCCGGTTCTTGATGGGATTTCCAAGGAAGGTATTTCTATGGGAAGATTTACTCAGGGTACTACCTGAGGTATATAAGGATGTCGTCCTCCCGAAAACCAGACGTGAAGTCTGAATTAGGTCAGTACGCACACAAATAACAAATTCATGAGGACATAAACCATACGTAGTCCTTCCATATAATCATACCACTACTAGAACTGATCAAAACACCATACAGTCATTCTTATAATGAAATCATTCACAGTTTCACAGCTTATGAGCATAATTATCAAATAAACATATATATATATTTCAAGATGCCAGAGGCAAAACAATTATCAGAAATAACACCAGGGGTCAAGTAACTGCTGAGAGGGGTGCTCGTTTCCACCCAACCGTAGGCTTAGCGACTCCCAGCGGATTTGCCACTAGCCACCCCCGAGCTGAGACCACGATGTTGTGAGACTGCGTCTTCATTTTCCAGTGACCAGGAGCGAAGGTTGCAATCCTTCCTCTCTGCTATCACTCACTCTGCGTAATGCCAGAGTTCTCCCCTCGCGTCTTCTCCCCCAATCGCTTATACCCTATGCCTTATCCTCTTGCGAGGTTGCGTGTGGCGCGATTACCCTCGCGTTGGTCAGGCCCGACGACTCTACGGATGGGTGGTTCACCTCCCATCCCTCATTAATCCATCTACCTACCAGCCTGCGAGACATTTAATTCAGGGCCAGCGAGCCGCTTTTGGTTCCCTGGGCCAGTGGAGTCCAAATACGGTATTAATTCTCGGTGGAAGTTAATGCCACCTTTCCAGGTGCCTTCCACTGCCATTGTGGTCTCTTTTTCTGCACATCCCCTCTCAGCAGTCCTGTAATAAAATTCATAATTTTATTCACATTCATTGACCTTTTCCTCAAGGTCCATTTACATCACATATTCACATTTATGAGTTTGCCATAGTTCTTGGCCAGTCCCGTTATTTTTACAAACTGGGGGAAACATGGTGTTACATTACGGGTATATTTACAAATTCGCCTCTTGGAACGTTATTTTGATTATATTGAGTATCAACACATTCCTAGATGTCTAAATACATTGGCCGATGCATTAGCTAACTATGTATTAGACAGACATTTGGGCCATTTATAAACCAATCACATATTACATGTATAACACAACACAAAATAAGCCAGTAGAAGTCGTATATTTGTATATAACGATCAAAAGTTTTTACAAAAAATTTATGTCCAAGGACCAAAATCTCAAAATACGAATCTCATAGCTTCTACAAAATACCGTCATGGGTGACACTCATGATAACACACAACTGCTCGGGCTACCCTACGAAGCAGTCGACCAATAGACTTTGACACACCCAGAGTATGGTGTTGGTAACGTCTAGGGATCTCTCCGATAGCAATATCTGGGATGTCCGCAGTCAACCCCTCCAGGTTCTGCTCCACTGTCTCGTAGTCTTCGGCATCCCATCTCACCAATGGAGCCACCTCTCCCCATCATTGAATAGGAGACGTTCCTGGAGGTCGATATGGCCCCACATCTGTGTCATCAAAAAGAGATTTTTTTTATTAGTTCTTGGACAAACATAAAAACATTTTATATGTTAAAACTTGCAAAAACATTTAAAAAGAACAAAATGTGTACTTCTTACCTAGGTCACCCCACTGAGCATCCTCAGGCAAGGCCAAATCCTGATCCCCTCAGAAATCCAAACTAGCGTATGTGTAGTCATCAATCATCAGCATCTGCAGCCTTAACCAGTCAAAAAATGAATCATTGTACTTGATTATAGGCCCAGCTACGTGATGAGCCATGAGGTTGCACCACCTCAAAATCCTCGGATCCTCTGGAGCCGGTAAACCCCAATCAACCTATAATCGCAGCAGTGGGACCCTCTTGAGGAAGAATGACACCAAAAGCAATTTGTACCCAAACTGCTTCAAGTTGCCCCTTCTGCACTTCGTCAATTGCCTCTTCATACTGCGGAGAACTGCATCTGACCAGTTGAAGACCCGAGGCTCTGTGCACTCTATGGCGTATTGAAAGTAACTCTATAGAGCCATGTGTCAATAGGGTCAAGTCCTGGACCCATCAAATAGCAACCTTACCGTTGCTCCTTTCTACCTTAGGAACACAATATTGGTGACATACTCACTCATAGGGAGTCTGCCACCTCGACCACCGGTCAAAGTAGCATGGTAGCCACGCCATGATAACCTTGTTAGAAAATAGATATCCTCGATATCTAGGTTCAGTGTATGGACTCCCACATGAAATAACTGTTGGTCCACATCCCACATATGGACCAGGTATTCCAACAATCTGAGTTGGGCCCTCATGCCCGAAATCCTGAAGAATTTCAAGAGCCCACAGTCCCGAAGGGCAGCGATGTTACCCGGGTCATTCCCGGCAATGGAATACTCCTCCTCATGTTCTCTTTCTCACCACTCCAGCATTGTGATGGTCAAACACCTGCACAAGAGCCATGAGAGAAGGGTCAGCAACTCATTTCAAACCTTGGAATAATTTTTATTGAGCAAAAGACAATTTTAAAATTCATTTTACAACCCCTGCAGGCACCCCTTTAGCACAGTGCGAGATTCTCACAGGTGCCCTTAAGGCTGCCTGCGAGAATCCTAGATTCTCACAGGTCCCGCATGGCCAGCCTACGAGAATGCTTGGGCGCAATTTATGGCCCTAAAACAGACTTAAAACCCTCAAAATTGCCAATAAAAACTAAAAATAAACCATGGAAAAGGTAAAAGATCGAGTGCTTACCTCATTGGCAGAAACGGTTCGCCAAATGGTCGCTTGTGCCTCCCACGATCGAGCAAAGAAATTTGGGGGAAAATGAGGTGTATTGGGCAAAGTTTTTGGCAAAATCACAATGAAATGGTAAAAGCCCTTTTTACCCATATTTGTTCACTTTTTACCATTTTTGTTGATTTTTTATATTATTTTTGTTGTAGGAAAATCTGCCTGCGGACAAGTAGATCGACCTCTAAGGCTTGACCTTAACCCTAGACAGAAAAGTGCTTACCATGGACACTGAATTTCTTTCGAATCTATCTAAGCCTAATGCATGAGAAGGAAGAGTAACAGAAGTACCTTTTAATCGACGTTTGTCCCTGCACGCTCCGAGTTGCGCTCCAATCTTTTGCTCCTCGTTGATGTTTGTAGACAAATCAAGATACGACCACTTCCTACTCTATTGACATTAGCTTGAAAACAGATCTATCAATGAATGATAAGTTCATGTAGCATCAAACACAAACTAGAAAGAAACAGGCCAAGCATATCATATTAATGAGAATAACGACAGCAGTACTTACAATCGTAGATGCGAATGCGACAGCTTCGTCAGATCCTCTTCGTCTAACCCTTGCCTGAAAGATCCACAACCTGGATGGCAGCAGCTGCACTGATGGCTCGTCTCTAGCTGACTGTAGATTTCCTCCAAGATCATAAGTTTCACATACACATTTCTTCCTTCCCTCTTCACCATTAGAGCTTGCTTATATAGGTTGGGAAGAGGTTAACCACCCAAGTTATGTTTAGAACCAGTTAAGAACCTCTTCCTTGGTTTGAGAGATCTTTTGACAAAACCAAGAATTCGAGTTTAACAGCCTCCTAAACTCGAATGACTCTCC
>JASDQU010100107.1:339092-353004 GCA_032191745.1 Picea mariana
TTAAGTGTCTCTGTGATGTCGTCATTAGGGTAACATAATCCAACAGTATTCACGACAACCTTATAACCCACTTGTGACATTTGCGGCAAGTTGTATAGGATTTGCGACACTTGCGACAAACGAGAGGTATGTGCGACACTTATCCAGTTGAGTGATTTGGATGTGTAACAATTTTGTCTATAAAACCTAATGCCTAATAGTCCTATGAGTGTGATTTTTTGCAGATATAGCAACTTTGAAGTCCAAACGAAGGAGTACGGGTGTTTTTTCTTTTTGTCGCATGTACGACTGCTTTAGGGTTTTTAGAAAAACCTCGAGCTCAGTCTTCGTTCGTTCTCGCGCTTGAAAATACATGAGAATGTAACCGAGTATACTTTTCTTGTCTTTTCATACTCGTCATGGTAACACAAAAACAACGAACGCAAAGGAGTATCCTTTAAGCTCCTTTCACGCTCCATAAAAACTAAAAGATGACCGAGCGATCTTGTTCTGTTCACGCTCATAAAAGTATTTGAACAAAACGTTCAATGGGCAATAGTTTATCACTTTTTTGGTCCTGTCGAACTATTTTACGAAAAAGGAACTGAGAGAGTTCTCTTTAAGTGTTTTTCAGACTCTCAAAACATGAAAAACCCCCAAGTTTTTTATCCTTGGACTCGTTAAACAAACATCGACAGACCCGTAATGGGACCGAGCCACTCCTTCCTAGGGTTCGTTAAATATATTCTGAGGGACTCGTCCGAAGGATGAGCTTACATCAACAAGCATATGTTATCCTCCTCAAGCTTGTGTAAAAATAAAGAGGTACTCGCCAGAAATGGTGGGGGAAATTTTGGGAAAGGGATGTGTTTTTGTATTCATATTAATGGCAGTAAGCGTCGCTCTTGAACATGACACCCCCTATTCATCATTTGAATCCAGTTTGGGAAATCTATTTGTCTCTCGTTCGACTTGCTACAAGGTCATATCTTGGGTCGTCTTTAGGTCAATGCTGCCAAGTATTTGGTCGTGTCGTTCATATGTTCAAGAGAAGTTCAAGCCCTCTATTGAGTCGTCCATCTACAGTTGTCCATTCTTACTATGTCGACCTTCCATGTGTCCATTCCAACCTGTATTCATACTCTGTTTCACCCTCAAAATCTGTTACTTATTTTGTGTCATTGATGGGGGATACATCAAATCCCTCCTATGACAAGTCTTGTTCCATCGACTCTGACTCATTATCTGGAAACGAGACTTAGAAATCATTTAGTACCTTAGAACCTGCATGCCTTAATGGCAAGTTTCTTCTCTTTCGACCGGGGTTTCACATCATTGATCCCTGATCGAGAGATTCTGCCGAATGCTCGACGTCATCTCATTCATTCGCATTCGTTTAGATTGTACTTTGGTACCTTGGGAGTCATTGACATCAATGGTGATTTCCCTCGCACTTGTTAACGGTTTCATCAATGACGGGTAATCAAGTGGTTTCTACCATGCTCGACTTCAGCATATGTAATCGCATGGCTAGATTTGTACTTTTAGGTGACGGGATTAAAGACCCTGGGTCTCGTCTTTTAGATCCAGGCTGCGATGGAGTATGTATGATTTGTATCGACACATAGATCCACTTTCTATGTCATGTGGCTATGTTGTCTTAATTCGAGTCTTCTCGCATAGATCCACAGTGTATTCCTGGTGGCTATGCAGCATTTTGACGGCATGGATCCATGGTGTATGATTGGTGGCCATGACCTACATTTATGAGTTCACTCATTTGTGATCTGAGTATGGGAATGCCTGCCTCAGAACTGGTATTATATTCTACATATGCTTGGTTGTTTGTAGGTTTCCGATTAGGTGCGCTCCTGGTTTCTGACACACACACGCAGTTTACAAAGTATTTCGGTTGTCACAGATTCCAACCTCATACTTTGGGGGGCATTCTGTTACACATGATTTTGGTCACTCTGGTGATGTCTCAATAGTGATGTATTCAAGCTCTCAACAAGGACTTTTTGCCTGAGAAAAGTGGCTCCTGTCTTCTTCCAAAAACATATTTTTAAGATGAGTTCGTAGGCTGCATGTGGTGTAGGGTGCAAGAATCTTTCATTCTCACAGGCCACCCACACTTAGGGTGCGAACTGTTCGCAGGCTACTCCATAGATAGGGTACAAACCTGTTTTTAAGCTTGGAAAGGAGAAGAGGTCCCGAGGGTTCTAGAAGGGAATCTTCTAGAAAATGAGTTGGCATTCACATGGTTGTCATTCTACTGACTTCTCAGATTTGATGGGATCATCCTCATCCATGTAACCATCTCTCCTTCTCCTATATATTGAAAGGTTTCTCGTGGAAAAGTTTAAGCAAGATTGAATGAAGAATTGGTGAAAGCATTGTGTGAAGAACCCTTCTTGGACAGAAGCTTGAAGGCTCTATTTGGTCTATCAAAAGGTGTTGGATCTTCTTCATGCAAGTACAGAGCAAGTGTGTGTGTTGGAACCAAGGGTCACTGAAAGGAAGCTTGCAACATCAAGGCAATCAGGTTGTATCTTCTACTTTCATTTAATATGATACAGCGGCATGTTCCTTTCCCATAAAGTCACTCTTACTTTATTGTGTAATTCCTTGATCATATGCATAGGTTGACATTGAATATACTCTATTGTCTTCACTTTGGTTGGTTTGTGTTTTCTTGGATCTGACTTCATAAGAGCACCGAAGCGAAGAAGGAACAACAGAGATCTAGGAAGCAATACAAAGGTATGTCACTCATTTCTTCTTATTAGTAGATTCAATGATCACAACTTAGGGAAAGAGTCATGTTCTGTCCTGTTTTGTTCTAGATCCAGGTGGATCTAGGGAGATCTGTTAGTGTCTGCACCTATCGATTTGTCTGATAACAATGATAACTAAAAAATATATGGTTATGAAAATGGTGTAACAATCCAAGATCGGCGATGTCAAAAGATTTCTTCAATTTTCTTTGAACCTGTGAAAACAATTACATGTGATCAACAAATCAGCCACATATAAAATCACAATCAACAATTTCCCATCACTTTTCCTTAAATACAACTCAAAATGATGGGTTTCTCATGAAATTTGCCTTCACAAAATACTCATTGATCTTTGAATACCAAGCTCTAAAGCTTGTTTCGAGACATAAAATGACTTCTTTAATTTCTACATGCAAAAAAATTGAGATCTAAAATTGGTCTCTTAAAGAAAATGATAAAATAATAGCTAAAATAATAAAATAAGAAATGAATTTTCAAAGGGAAAGAAAGAAAACTACAATTTTTTTAATTGTATTATTTATTTATCTCTCTTTAATTTTACTCAAAATTCAATTATAGACACTCGTTGTCTGCGGAATTTAATTATACATCCAACAAGTATCCACTCTACATACTTTTAACAAACCTACATTGAGATAAAGTAGATGACTAAAGTGGTAGTTTTAGAATTAGGAATTTTCAACCAATCAAATTAAATGGTTGTATCAAATTAACGTGTGTTATGGCAAATAAAAAATTTAATTATAAAAATTTAAGTTGCATTAAATGAGTAAGTTATTGCAGCAGTGCCAACTACTCCTCACTTGATACTTGAAAATTACATATATTAAGTTAATATGTGATATGTTTTTCCATTCTTTCAACTTACATATAACCTTAATGTGTTTAGTGTTGATAATAGATTATTCACTTTAATAAACAAGTCATAGATATAAGTAGATATAATTACTTAGTTTTTTTCATATTTAAATTTATATGCTATAAACTTTGGCAACATATCTCTAGTTGATTACAAAGCCTAATCTCAGGAGGATCAAGAAAGTCACATGAGAGATCTTTTGTCTAACTTATAATCACTTGAATCAACTCTCGAGAGTGTGGTTTATCAATAACATATGTAATATAGCAGAATATTTAGTTGTGGATGTCAACCCTAGTAACTCACTACACATCTATGAGACTTCTTTGTACTTGCAAAAGAAAAAATATACAAATCATTGTTGGGAGAAGTGTGTCATACACCTTGTAGTATTGTAGTGGAGAAAGTAATGATTGTTGAGCAGTAGTAGTGAATAAACGTTAAGTGGTCACAGGGAATAATTGTTGAGTAGTGGTAGGAATAAATGTAAATCACTAGCACGAAATCAATGTTAAGCAATAACAATTGGCCAATTAATTGTTGGTGGATTCTAGCATGTATAAGTGGAAAACCATAAATGGTTTTTGATTTTGGTATGTCTGTTTATTGAGTGCTAGGGTTGGAGGAAAATAGTGTGTGTGAGTTTTAACTTAACATTATGCTATTGCTAAACATTCTTGTTGAGAGCGTCGAGACTAAAAGACTTTGTAATCTGTTGCAACTATTTAGTTCTTGAATAATACATTGAACATGCTTTAGAGTGTGCGGTTTTTTCTCTTGTAAGGGTTTTCCCCATAAAATCGTTAGGTAATGGTTTTTTATTTCTTTCATTTGTTTTTTGTTTATCATCTGTCATTGTTTTTTAAAAGTTTTTTGCACTTGAACCAAGGTGAAAGATGTAACCAGAAGTAGGTTTTGTTTCTTCATTATCACCTACCTAGTTTGAATTAGTATAGCCAAAAGTGTATATGCCTTTGAAATACCCCTATAAAACTTTGGCTCCTTTCCAATGATTAATACGAGGTTAGTGAAACATGAAAATGTGTCAACAACAAAGGAAATGTTAAGTTTAGTAAAAGTAAGGTAAAGAAGCCTACCAACAAGTTCTCAATATAATAATTTGCCATCAAATTTACTTGAATTAACATGATGATGATGAAGAAGAATGTCGTCCACTAAAACCAACTTTGGTCTATCTACCCTAAGAAAAAATGATGAGGAATTAATTTATTTATTTAACATAACATTGAAATTTGCAATGACTTCAAATGAAGTTGGAGTAGGCTTGAATTCTTTGTTGGTGGCCTTAAATGCTTCCATGTTAAACTTCTTTAGCAAACTCTAATATGTACTTGGGATGATAAATAAAAAATCTATCTTTATGAAAATGGTGTAACAATCCAAGATCAACGATGTCAAAAATATTTCTTCAATTTTATTTGAACCTATGAAAACAATTACATGTGATCAACAAATCATCCACATATAAAATCACAATCAACAATTTTCCATCACTTTTCCTTACAGACAACTGAAAATCATATGGGTTTCTCATGAAATTTGCCTTCACAAAATACTCATTGATCTTTAAGTACCAAACTCTAAGAGCTTGTTTCGAGTCATAAAATGACTTCTTTAATTTCTACACACAAGATGCTCTCATTCAAAAAAATGGAGGTCTAAAATGGGTCTCCTTAGGAAAATGATAAAGTAATATTTAAAATAATAAAATAAGAAATGAATTTTCAAAATAAAAGAAAGAAAACTACATTTTTTAATTGTATTTTTTATTTAAGTCTCTATAATTTTACTCAAATTTCAATTGTAGACACTTGTTGTGTATTGGAATTTAATTATGCATCCAACAAGTACATGTTCTGCATATTTTTAACAAACCCATATTGAGATAAAGTGGAAATATCTAGGGGAAAAACATGTTTCTTGAGTCAGATGCAAAATTAATTTCCGCACACAACGAGTGCTTACACTTGAAATTTGAATAAACCCATAAGGAGATAAGTAAAAAATACGATAAAAAATAGTTTTCTTCTTACCCTCCAAAACTATTTACCCTTATGGTTGACATCATCATATTGAATTCTATTAATTCTTTTAAAGTTGATTTATCTAATTGTTGAATTGGTGGTAATTTAATATTCACAATTTTGATATGGATTAAAGTGATACTTTTAGAGTTAGGGTCCAATCAAATTAAATGTATGTTATGGTAAATTAAAAAATTAATTATAAAAATTTAAGTTTCATTAAATTAAATGAGTAAGTTATTACAGCAATGCCAAACTACTCTTCATTTGATCCTTGAAACTTACATATAACCTTAATATGTATGATTTTGGTCATTCTTGAAACTTACTTATAACCTTAATATGTTTAATGTTGGTAATAGATTTTTTGTTTTAATAAAAAAGTCATGCAATAGATATATGTATTTAGTTTTTTCTATATGTAATATGTTATACTATAAACATGGGCAGTATATCTCTCATTGATTAGAGAGCCTAATTTTAGAAGGATCAAAAGAGTCACATGAGAGATCTTGTGTCTAGCTCATGGTCTCTTGAACTAACTCTCTTGAGAGTGTGCTTCATCAATAATACATGCAATATAGTAGAATATATAGTTGTGGATGTCAACCCTTGTAGCTCACTAAACATCTATGAGACTTTTTTGTACTTGCAAAAGTAAAAGCATACAAATCATTGTTGGGAGAAGTGTCATACACCTTATAGTCTTGCAGTGGAGAAAATAATTATTGCAATGAATAAACGTTTAATAGTCATAAGGAATAATTTTTGAGTAGTGTTAGGAATAAATGTAGATCACTAGCAAGCAATCAATGCTAAGCAACAACAATTGGCCAATTACTTGTTGGTGGATTCTAGTATGTAGAATTGGAAAACCATAAATGGTTTTTGGATTTGTTATGCTTATTTATTGAGTGCTAGGGTTGGAGGAAAATAGTGTGTGTGAATTTTAACTTACTATTATGCTACTGTTAAACATTCTTGTTGAGAGCACAAAGAATCATAGACTCTATAATGTATTGTAACCATTTAGTTGTTGAATAATACATTGAGCATGCTTTAGAATGTGGGTTTTTTCTCTCATAAGGGTTTTCCCCATAAATACGTTGTGTAATGGTTGTTATTTCTTTCATTTGTTTTCTGCTTATCATCTGCCACTGTTTGTTTAAAGCTTTTTGCACATTATTTTCCCATTGGTTAGTGTTGGAAACACATTTTTCATCTCTACTTCCTTTCATTTGGTATAAGAGCCTGATCACCTCAGATCCAAGGTGTGACGGACAAGATTTTTTTATCTAATCTTGGTTCAAGTGGGAGTTTGCGGAGAAGGAAATCTTGTTACAGGGAATTGACAAGCACATTTAGATTAAAAATGGAGAAGTTTAATGGCACTGACTTTGAGCTGTGGAAGCTCAAGATGGAGGATCTTCTTGTGGATTGAGATCTATGGGTTGCAGTAACTAGAATCAAACTCGTTGGTATGAAAGATGAAGAGTGGGTGGCGTTAGACAGAAAGGAAAGAATCCTTATCAGGATCTGTTTGGCCAATTCAATATTATTGAACATTCCTGAAGAAAAAACTACAACAACTCTTTAAAAGAAGTTGGGGGATTTTTATTAATCTAAATCCTTGGTTAATAAACCTTATTTGTGGAAAAAATTGTTTTCCTTGAGAATGGGTGATGGTGATTTTATAGTCGATCACCTGAATGCATTTAATACTATTGTGACCAAGTTGATTTCAATTGGAGTGAAGATGTATGAGGAGGATCACTATATGACCCTTTTGTGTTCTTTGCCAAATTCATGGGACAATCTGGTAATGGACATTGGAATCATTGTAAAGACATTTGTGCTTGATGAGGTGGTGGCTTCTTTAAACTCAGAGGAGGTAAGGTAGAAATATTTTGAATCCACCAATGAGGCCTTGGTTGTTCATGGAAGATAAAAGGAGAAATTCAAGAAGATATAAAAGGGTGGATCCAAATCTCATGGGAAACATAAGTCTCTTCAAAATTCCAATGAAAAATGTTGGAACTGCAGCAAGGTTGAGCATTTCTAAAGAGATTGTAAGGAAGAGAAAAAGAAGAATAAGGAAAAGAATGATTCTGATGATGAGTCTAAAAAATATTCTCAAGAGGATGTTGGAAATGCCTTTGTTGCTACTTTGGAAACCCATGTAGCTAGAGTGAGTGGTCGATAGACTTTGGAGCTTCCTTCATATGACTTCCCATTGGCACTGATTTGCAATGTATGATAAATATGGTGGTGGGATGGTACACATCGGTGATGACTCTCCTCTCAACATATTTGGTCATGGTAGAGTCTTTATCATATTACCTAATGGAAAAGTGAAGGGGATTAGTGGTGTTTTACACATGTCGACTCTGGCACAGAACCTACTATCAATAAGCAAACTTAATTATGCAAGTGTGTAGGTTTTTTCTCTAACAAAGGGTACAAGATGGTCTGAGGATTTGTGGTGCTTGCTAAGGGTATTCTCGTGGGAACTTTGTTCCAACTTGATGGGTGCACCATTCAGTGTAACAATTATTCAATTTATACAACAGAGAGATTTGTAGGATAAACACCTTCATAATCATAACCTATATATGCTTTTGATGGTCATGCTTTCTGGGTACCTAAACAAGCTCTTGCAACAAAAAGTAAGTTACTTATAGGGAAGACAATGTTATGGCACCAAATATTGGGCCATATAGGTGAGAAGAGCCTACATGCATTGAAAATCAAAAATCTTTTTGATGGATTGAATGATTTTACTCTTGAATTTGATTTATGTGAGCATTGCATATATGGAAAATAGAACCATGTTGAGTTTTATTCTAGTTATCGTAGATATTCTAGCTTGTTGGACTTAATTCATTTTGATGTATTTCGTCCAGTTAAATTTCCTTTGATTTCTAAGGCTTTGTATTATGTGTCATTCATTGATGATTATTCTAGAAGGATATGGGTATATTTTCTTAGAACTAAATTTGATGTTTTTAGTTGGTTTAAGGAGTTTAAAGAACTCTTAGAAAATCAAACTAGTAGGAAGATTGAAGTGTTGATGACTGATAATGGTGGTGAGTTTTGTTCTGCATAGTTTGATAAATGTTGTAAGGAGAATGGCATTAAAAGGCACAACAAAACTCCATGTACCCCTCCATAGAATGGAGTTATAGAACATATGAATAGAACATTGATGAAGAGAGCTAGGAGCATGCTTAATGGAGCCAACTTATAGAAGAATTTTTGGGCAGAAGAAATTGCTACTGCATGTTACTTGATTAACATGTCTCCCACATCAACTCTTGTGGATAATATCCCTATGGAAGTCTAGATGAGAAAGAATCCAACATTTCAACATCTTCGTGTTTTTGGTTATTAGGCATATGCTCATGTTCCTAAAGAGAAGTGATCGAAGTTGGATACCAAGGATGTGAAATGTATCTCCATTGGCTATGGTGTTGGTATAAAAGGGTACAAGCTTTAGGATCCTATGGCTGGAAAATTTTTGTATACTAGGAATGTTGTTTTCAAATAATTTAAGCCTTCTCCCATAGTGGTGCAGCCATAAGAGGATGAGAAGAAGACAGTGGTTCAATTACCACCCAAGACTGAGAAAGTTGAACCAAAAAATGAGCAAGAATTTCATGATGGACCTAATGAGGAGGACGGTTCAAAGAGTTCGAAAGAGGAGAAAGAAAATCCACCTTAAACTTTAAGGAGGTCAACTTGGGAAAGAAGACAACCAAATAGGTATAATATAGTTTGTCTAATTACAGTTATATATTTTCTTTGTTTTCTAACATTGATGAGCCTAGAGCTATGAAACAGGCAATAGAAATGGAAGATAAGGAGTCTTGGAGATTGGCCATGAATGAGGAAATTGTTACACTTAGAAAGGATGATACATGGGACTTGGTATCATTTCTTAATGGATATAAATCCATTGGATGTAAATGGGTGTTCAAAAATAATATTGGTGTTGATGGAAATGTTGAAAAGCACAAGACAAGGTTGGTTGCAAAATGATATTCCTAGGTTGAGGGGATAGACTTTGGTGAGATCTTTTCCCAATTGCTAAGTTAACATCTCTTGCATTCTTATTATCTGTAGAAACACGTTTTGAATTAGAGATAGAACAAATGGATTTGAAAACAACATTTTTACATGGTGACTTGAAGGAGGAGATCAATATGACATAGCATTAGAGCACTACATTGAAAAGGGTAAAGAGTCAATGGTTTGCAAATTTAAAAAATTCTTTGTATGGTCTCAAACAGTCTCCCAAAATGTGCTACCAAAAGTTGGATTCTTTTGTGTTGGGATTGGGATTTCTAAGATCCAAATCAGATCACTGTGTGTATTATAAACAATAAGGTGGTCATTTCCTTGTTACCACTCTATATGTAGATGATATGTAGTTCTTTGGTAAGGGTAAGGATGTGATTTGTGATTTGAAATCTCATCTTTAAGCACAATTTGATATGAAGGACTTGTGAGCTACAAAATATATATTAGGAATGGAGATCATAAGAGATAGAGAAAATAAAAAGCTTTGGTTGAGCCAGAGTAAGTATGTAAACTCTATGTTACAATGCTTTTGCATGGTAGATTGCATACCATTGTGTTAGCGATATTTCTTGCTCAGGGGGCGGAATTGAAAAAGAGCGGGTCAAAACCCACTTATCCTAAGTTTTGGGCGCAAGTGCATCTGCATTAAATGTGAGTCACTTTTCGACGGCTGGATTTTGCGATCCTAGATCGACGACGCACAGCAAATTTCGGACCCCCCTTTCTTTTCGACCATTAAGCGGGGGGGGGTCCGGAATCGGGGGCGCACCTCTCCGATGGCTCAAATTAGCGCGCCCAGATCAACGGCGATGAAATCCATTCCGGACCCCCCCGCCTTTCTACCTTTAAGCGGAGGGGGGGGGGTCTGGAATCATGGACGCAGTTTTTCGACGGCCACGATCGAGGAGCCCGGATCAACGGCTCAAGCACGGCCCCAACCTTCTCATTTGCCTTGTCTTTAGCCCGTGTGGGCCATATTTTCGTCATGACATCCCCCTATCCACCTTTCCCTTGCTGCCATGTGTCACCGTTCACCTCTCTCTCACACTTCCAGTTGGCCTTTCCCTTGTCTCATCATCCGTTTATCACCCGCCACGTATCCTTTTCCTCCCATGTCAGCCTTTCACCGCATTAAACTTGCCACGTCTATTCTCCCGCCGTCTCTGCGTATGTCCCTAATGACTTATGTCATCTCCCCGCCACCTCTCTCACCTCTCATCATTCGTTTCTTTGTCTTTGCGATTGGGGCCCCGTCATTCCATAGCTATACCCCACTTTCCGTGTTGGCCTCCATACCCGTCCCTCAAGCCGTTCAGTTATTCCAGGTGGCGGTGTGAGAAGTAGTCCATATCCTGAAGTGTTGAGATTGGCCGCGCTGTCTTCAATCCTAAGAAGCAGTTATTGAAGCGGTTGGTGGTGGTTAGACATCGTCTCCGCCATAATGGGAAAGTCCTACATTGGATTAAAAGCACGTAGATTCGCCAAATAAAATGTCAGAAGACTGATTGCGTCTGCCATAAGTTGCACGACCATTCAAAGATTGCAGCTCCGTGTTGTTAGAAGCCATGCAAACGCAAAGCTTTCAATGCTTCGTCTCGATATTGTTGTTGTTGATGTTTGAGTATATGTAGGCATTTTTGCCATTTTTGTATCTATCGATGGTTGAGCTAAGCTCCCGGTTGTAAACCTTTAATGAAGCACTGATACTCTGGTTATGTATCCACTTTTGAGACTTCTTGCCTAATGAATGCCAGCTTCTTTTATGCCTTTGTTACACTGTGTTTGAATCGCTCGGAATTGGAGGATCCAATCGAGCCATAGTTGTTATAGGATGATGTTGGTAGGATCACTATAACAGTTATGATGTTTCTAACCAGGTCTTGTGATTTGTCTATCGCTGAGTGACTTGGAATTGGAGGATCCAGTCGAGTCCTCCTCAACTTCTTGAGACCCTGAACCCAAGAGAATCTTGCTCAGTGTCTTTCTTCTGCAAATAGCCGTAAGCCTATTGCCTAAAGCTGTTTGTTCATTTTCCTCATTAAGTCTTCCACCTACTCACCCTTTTATCACCCCACTGGCTGAAGTCGGATCAAGACCTCATTTGTCACCATATGTACCAGATTCAGTTTCCTGAGTTAGAGTGATATCTCCTCAAGTTTTCCTCCATTTGATCACCCCTTTAAACAAATCGTGACATTAAAATGATGGGTGTCGGGCTCTGCTCCTGCAAGCAATCCGGGAGTGACTTCCGTCACCAAAATTTCTGGCGCCGTTGCCGGGGACGAAGTTGAATATTTTCCCCGGGATTGAATGACAAAGATCATATGATTTTGAAGGTGCATCAGATATCAGAACTTGAAGATTTCTACTGTGCACCTGGCGACTCCACTGTGACGACTCCGCTGGGAAGAACCTGCTCTATCAATTGTGGCTTTGAGAGGCAGACATACGAGGTCTAATCCACATTTGCCTTTAGCTACACCGGAAGCTGACGCGGAAGCAGTGCGCAGAAAGAGAAAGAGAGCTGCAAAGGAAGTTTCCATCGCTGAAACAGGTAATACGCCCTCCCCTTCTGTGAGAAATCCATTTTCAGATTCTTAGTTTCCTAGTCGTCCTTCCTCTGAAGTTTCACGTCTTCTGAACTTTGGGAGTGTTCCTGCTGAGTTTTCTCCTCCCGGTCTGGTATCAGAAGGAGAGATTCTTGTCACTCCTCCTTCCCCAGAGGTCTTGCCTCACCACAGACCTCGAGATTCTGAAGGTTTCACCACCCCTCCTCTCATTGTTACTACTACACAAAGAGAAACTTTCTCTTTGTTTCCTCCATTGTCTCCTCCGAGGATATTTGTTCCGACATCCCCCATTCATACTCCTTCACCACCTAGTTCTCTTCTGCCTAATATCCCTATGGCTACTGTTAATCCCCCTTCGAACAGAATGGATGCTATAGTGGTTGCCAGATATGCTCCTTTGATCCTACCCCAGCCTCTGAACCCTCTCCCTGCTGGAGACTATTTGAAGTACATGCCCAAGTTTAGTGGGGAGGGAGATGTAACTGCTGAAGAGCACCTAGCTGCCTTTTATAGCTATGTAGACAACCTCAATATTGAGAGTGAAGATGTATGGATGAGAGTCTTTGTCCAAAGCCTCGATGGAGAAGTAAGAAAGTGGTTCTGAGGCCTGGCCCCTGGGTCTATTGCTGGCATTGAAGCCTTGGATAACGTTTTCCTGAGGCAGTGGGGAGACAGAAAAGATTATATGTATTACATGACTGAGTTTGGGTCTCTGAAGAAGATGGAAGGAGAGTCTATCTCAGACTTCTCCAAAAGGTTTAATAAGATGTACAACAAGATTCCTACAGAGATTAAACCTTCAGAGGCCTCTGCTCAAATTTCCTATGCTAGCGCGTTTGACCCTGATTTCCGTCTCGTGTTAAGAGAAAGAAGAGCCACTTCTTTAGCTCAAATGCAAGATGCATCTATAGAAGTGGAATCCAACATATTGGCAGCTGACAGACTGAGGAACCAGGCCGACACAGACAGAAGAAAGGAAAAGTCGGAAGCCTCAACTTCCGGCCCATCATTGCCCCACTCTCAAGTAAATGAGTTGACTCGAGCTATGAACCTCCTTAAAGAAGAGGTGGAGAGATTGAAGGTGGAAAGAAAGAAAATGTACAAGGGCCCTCAGAACACCGAAAACAAAGGAGGTTTCAGAAGGCCAAATAATTTCTCTCCTCCAACTATGCACAGAGAAAAAGAAAGAGACAGAGACGACCAAAGGATTTAGGCTCCCTTCCAAAACAATTTTGTGGTTGATGAAGAACAAGAGGAAGCAGACGAGCCTGAGCCAAAAATTCATAGTGTAGAGGTCACTCCCCCTTTCCCCCATATAACCCAATCAGCATATGAAGAGTCTCTCATGGATAGTCAGCTGAATGAATTGAGTAAAGGAGACAAAGCTGGTGGCGGTCGAGGCAGATACAACTTGAGGTCTGACAAAAGGGCAACAGCACCTGATGTTCCTGAGTCATCCACTAGAGCAGAGAAGCCTGCTAATGAGATGGCAGATGCTTACAAAGGTAAGAAGGCCCAACCCCTCTCTCCCATTGTTCAAACTCATGTTCCTGAAATTAGAGAAATTCCAAAGCCTAT
>JASDQU010100108.1:28919-43336 GCA_032191745.1 Picea mariana
CATATTTAAAAGGATGTCAGTGACCAACATTAGCACCCTTTATGTTTTGTTCTTAGGAGTCTAGAGCCCAAGATGGAATCCACTTGTCCGCAGGGGGATTCTCTTGTAATAGAAATTGACGACTCCAATGGGGATCGAACTTTGATTTTTGATTTCTTTCCTAGATCTTGTTTTAGCCTTTGCTCATCTTTGACCTTTTTCATACTGTGTCTCTGATTCTTAGATATGTGTTGATTGGCTCTGTACCTCATCTCATACACTTTGAATTTCTGAGTTTGCTTGAATTTTTGGATTTCTGGGCATTTTTCTGAATTTTTAGTGGCCAATTCCCCCCTACCTCTTCTACCAGAGCGTTGGTGCTCCCTGCCAAGATTACACAGAGCGTTGCAACACTCTGGTGCCTTTGACACCAGAGTGTTGCCCCTTTTCTGTTAAAATCTTGTAGCAGCTTAATCTTTGAATTCATTTTCTTGTTGTTTGCACTTACTCAGAGTCCTTACAACCTCAGTACATCTTTGTCTTGGCCTTCAACACTTTGATTTCTGAGAATTGATCACCTTTTTTTTGGAATTTTGATATTGTTTCCTTACCTTGAAGTCACTCTTTGTCTTTGACGATTTAGAGTCAACTTACTATTTTCCTCTCATTTATCTGGCTGAGTGAAAGATTTTGTGAGGAAATTCAAAGGCCTATGCACCTTTCCATTTGACCTTTGAAGTCATCTTGTCCAAGTCTTTTTCCTTATATTTGAGTTTTTGGTTTTCTTTTGCAAGTTTGGTTATCTTTGTCTTTCATGTTTAATCACGAAGAGAGTGTGTTTTTGTTTGTGTGAAGTTTGCTTCTGATTGTCTAAATTTTATTGATCTTAAAGTCTGAACGACATAGGAAGATTTACATCAAATTGATTATCATTCGCACATAAAGAAAAAGGATACATTTTTATGATTGTTTGTGGATATCAAAACAAAATTCTATGAAATTTTTAGCATTATATTGGATTTGATTGAGAAACAATTGATTGAGGATACTGCATCTTAGTGTTTGACAGTGAAAATAATATGTTTCTCCTTCCCTTAAATAGTCATTCATTGAAAGAAAATACTTTTTTATCATTTCTTATGCATTTTTGGGGAATTGAGTCATTATACCATCAAGTTTCACTTTCATACACCCCTGAGTAAAGAACTGCTGCAAAATTAACGCTAATTAAAATTGATCTAGAACTTTTTGTTTTTAGAATCTTCCACCAACATTAGACTAGGATTAGTGCTTTGGATTAGGCTGTGAGTACAACTCTCCAAATTATTCAAAACAAACATTATCATCTTGTGATAGGGAGAAAAAATCCAATTGTCATATAGGTTTTATGGGATCCCCCTCTCACATAGGGGTTACGCATGAGGTCGCATTCGGGAAAGTTACGAAAATTATCCCTCCGTGGTTCAATCGGTCGTAGTAGTCAGATCGTATATTGGGGGTTCTTGTTCAGGTTCAATTGTTTTCATTTGGTCTCGGTGCTCCATGAATTCTGAATCCATTCGAGGTCCTCTGGAGTTCTATCGGTCCACTTGTCCTCAGTTCTCTAGAAGGATTTTGGACTTGTTATCCTGCCTATACGTTCAGACTGGACTGTCGAATGTACCTGCCCAAGGGCTGGCTGTGATTTGGTGTCCTTAGTAGCCATAATATTTAGGTTCTTACACAAGGTTACGATGAAGGGAAGTCTCACTGTATGTGGAACAAACGTTGGTCAAACTCACTCGGGCTCGTTGGAGGGTAAATCCACAATTACTGCATGGAAGCTTACACCAAGGTGTAAGTCCTTTAAACAGGTCGCCACCGTAAATGTTCCACCCACTCATATCCTAGCCCCTTCTTGACTTGATCATGCGACGTTGGATTTCATCACCAACTAGTACGGTCATCGATAAAAGGTTTTGTTTGCTTGGTTTGATTCCTAGATTTTTAGTGTATGTTGTTTCTTTTCATTAGTCGGCCATAGATTTCTTTTTTCGTTCGTTACTTAGCTCAAGCAACATCGGCCTTCGTTGTTCATGTAGGATGCAAGGGTTACCCCCAGAAGATCCCGAGGGTTATCTACCTTTGCTTCCCAACTCTTCAGAAGGCCCTCCTGAGGCTCATAATGAACTAGGCTCTGAGGTTGGAAGCACACACTCTCTGGAATAGTTCTGAATTGTTTCCGATTCTTTGGAAGCTTTTCGAATCAACCCAGCTTTGAGTATTAGGCGAGAATCGCATCTACTGCAGGTGAACTCATCTGGAGAGGTTATTGTTATTGAAGAGACTGAGGTACCTACCGGACCTCACACGGGATCTGAAGTGGAGGATCCCTTCTTCCAAAGTGAATCATTTAGGACCCCGACTCCTACTGTTGGAACCTATGGTTTTGGTTCTGTCCCTTTGACAATTTGTGATCTATATGGCAACCTAGGAGCGAGTCAAGATCGACCCATGGCATCACAAGTGCCTGAGACGTCTGTTAGTTATACGGTACCTTTAAATCACTTTAATGGTACGACCAGTAATGTCATCACCATTGCAGACCAATTGTTGATTGGTTCTCACTCGAACCCTAGTATCCAGATGGCCCATTCCACTATGGTCCCGCATGTTGCTACAATCCCCACCGGAAATGTGACACCATCCCAAGCTCTGATTGGAACACCACTTAGACCAAATTCATCAGTTCCACTTGGGTACAGAGCTTTGAATCCTTCCATTTCCAACACTACCTAGGTTACACCCGGAGGTTCTATCCCTACACCTTTGTTTGGAGGAACTGGTCTTGGTGGCTCTAATATGGTTGGAGTCTCTGGTCATTCATTTTCTGGTTTCCAGATCCCTCTGGGCACTCAACCTCACGCTGGGGGGAATCCTCCATTTGGGATTCAAACTCAAATGGGGACACAATCTCAACTTGTGGGGCAATCTCAGATTGGAATCCCTAACCTGTCATGTGGACATAATGTGACACCAAATCCTTGGCACATTCCTTTTCTGGGAAATCCACTATTCCCTGGGGGGCAACATCCTCAAGGAAAACAACAACCTTATCCTCCTTATGGACAAAATGTCTATCCACCTTATGTGAAAACCCAGAAACCGACTTATAATCCTCACAACCCATCAGGTTATCCTCCATATCCACATATTTCTCAACCATCATCAAATCTTATTTACTCTGGTCAACAACAACCAAATGTAGGAGGACCTACTGGATATAATTATCCACCTAACCCAGCTTACGGTCCTACTGGTGTCCCCATGCCACACCAGTATCATCCTCACGTTAATCGACAAATGCCATTTCTCGTGACTCTGGATCTCCCCGACTTGTCTCGGTTAACCAATGATCCTATATTGCATTATCTTTTTTGGCCAGTCATCCCGGCTAGATTACCTTCTGATATTCCAAAATTTGACGGTAAAGTTGGAGAAGACCCGAACAATCATGTGATGACTTTCCATTTATGGTGTTCATCGAACTCCTTAATGGGTGATTCTATCCATTCACGTCTTTTTTAGCAAACACTTACGGGCTTAGCAGCCAAGTGGTATATCGAACTTCCACGTGGTTCTTTCCAAGATTTTAACTCCCTTTCCATGTCCTTTCTCACGCACTTTCAACTACCCATTCGATACGAGACGGGTACCGAACTCTTGACCTCCCTTCATCGGAAAAACTCAGTGCATATCTCTGATCATATTCATGAATGGAGACGACGACAAAGGTTGATCAAAGCAGTCATTCCTGACCATTTATTGGCGGAATGGTTTGCTAAATCACTGTTACCCCTGATTTCTCGTGATGTCACCATGGGTGGTGTAGTCACTGAGGAAGAGGCCATTGCGCAGTCTCAGTAATTAGATTTGGTTTATTCCCAATCTGGTACTGTGTACGAGTTAATCCCAAATGCTACCCGTGCAAATACCGATCCATCTAAACCGGCATCTACGTCACATGTAGATGAAGTTATCAGCTCCGTCAAAACCCAATTTGTTTCCCAGTCGACTGGAACGGAAAATCAATCTGCTCCAGCATCCACTCCCAATTTGACCACACCCTCCTCTACCTCCCCCCAAACTCAAATATCTAAGGTGAATGCAGTTCAATCTACCCCTTTACAACAATCTGGAGGTAAGAAGAAGACAAAGAACAAACCAAAGAAGAATAATAACAATGAACAATCGAAAGCTCAAAACCCACCGCCTTCTACTGAAAAGCAACCACAGCGGAAGCCGAAATTCCCATGTCTTATTTGTGGTGATGATCACTACACTCGATACTATCCACATCGCAATGAAGTGGCCAAACTTTTTAAAGGGAATTCCCAACATGTCGTTCTTACTCAGCCTTTTCCTCAGCAGCAATCTATATGTTTGCTCAAACCCCCTCTCCAGGGGGCAGTTCCAGCCACCCTTCTCATGATGAAGCCTATACAAGTGCCCATATTTATCTATTTAACGGGATTGATTTAACCACCATCTCTATGACATATGACACACCAATTAAACCTGACAAAGGAAAAGTCACTAACGGTGCTTTACCGGATCCATCACCATCCTCTGTTAGGCCTCCATCTGTTAGTCCTCTGTCTAGACCACTTCAGATCGAGAAACTTGTGTTCAACTCTATCTTACACCCTCCTAATAGCACTATCCGTAAATATACCTTTAATCCTAGTTCAAGTGCCGCCCAGAACTACAACATTGTTGAAGATTTGGCTCAAGCATCGTATACTATGTCTGCATTAGAAGTTCTATGGCACTTCCCTAGTCAACATAGAACGCTCTTGGCTACTATTGGCGCTTTTGATCCTAATTCATCCAATAATATCATGTTTAACCTGGATAATTTTACATCTCGACTCTCCCACCAACTTGCTTTCCAAATTGATGTTATTGTTCACAATCAACAAATTCACTGTACCATATTGGATGAGGGAGCCTCTACTTGTGTCATGTCTTTATCATGTTGGAAAGGTTTAAAATCACCCGCACTTAACAAATCCCCAACGATGTTACACACATTCGATGGGTGAGGTTTTCATCCCCATGGACTCTTGCAGTCCCTGTCCATCCAGTTGGGTGGCAAAACCGTCACCGTTGACGTTGAGGTGGTCAATGCTCCCCTCAATTACAACTTGTTACTTGAAAGAAGTTGGTTTTATTCTATGACTGTCGTTGCTTCGTTAGTGTTTCGATGTGTACAATTTCCTCATCTGGGCAAAATTGTCACTATCGATCAGTTAGATTTATGTACACCCGACACTCGCGCTCCTGCTACCAAAAATATTCCATTCTTGGGGGATCACAAGATCACATATGAAAGTGTTGGTTTAGGATTGTTAAAATATTCCACCCTCATGGGTACCTTCCCTGCACCACTTCCTCCTACAATGCATCATATTGCCACAGTCAATATGATTTCGACTACGACTTATCAGTCTTTGGAATCATATGACCCTTGGATTGTACCTAGTCCTCTAGAGTTCGACGTGATAGGTGACACCATGCTACTTATTCCATCCGAGGCTTCATATGTTGCTATTCAATCATCCTCTCCCTCTTCGGATGACCAACATCTCATGGCACCCGACACCTACTCGATGCCATCTTGGTTAAATTCCTTGACATCTGCTTTTGATTACATTTCTCAAATCTTTCCATCCGATGAATCTATCATGGAAATGCTTAGCATTGACGACGTACCTTGGGACGATAACCGTCATCAATCCTCTTTTCTTCCACCTCTTGAAGAAATACAAGAAGATATACACTCTGTCTTCCCCCCTGATGTTGTCGACTTTCCACAATCATCCATACTTACATAAGATACTATTTTTGAGGGGAATTTAGGCAACATTACCTCTACGGTTGTTATTTACATTTCGATCAAGGAAGGTTTCATGGAAAATATTAATCTCGGTGTTAATTGTTTGCCCGACGAAGTGGTTTCTTATACTGCTTTATTTAAATAATTTTGTGATGTCTTCGCTTGGAGCTATGAGGAAATGCCAAGGATCGATCCTTCGATCATTGTGCATGAGATTAAAACCTACCCAGGTGTAAAACCTGTTCAACAAAAGCTCCGCCCGGTCCATCCTAAGAAGATCGCGGCTATTAAGGTAGAAGTTGAGAAATTATTGAAATCTGGCTTCATCTATCCTGTCCCTTTGACGGAATGGGTTTTGAACATTGTTCTGGTTACTAAGAAGCAAGGGACCATTCATGTCTGCATTGATTATAGGGACCTCAATAAGGCTTGTCCGAAAGAGAACTACCCTACGCCCTTCATCGACCAGATCATTGATAATTGTGCAGGTAGCGTGATTTTCACTTTCATGGATGGTTTCTCAGGGCACAACCAAATTGACATTTTACCTGTTGATCAGCATAATACAGCCTTCATCTGCTTGTGGGGAATGTTCGCCTATCAAAAACTACTGTTTGGACTCAAAAAAGTTGGTGCCACATTCCAGCGGGCCATGTCATATTCTTTCCACAATATCAAACATATTGTGGAAACTTACCTCAACGATTTACCTGCCCATTCATCCAATCGATCAGACCATTTTGCTCATTTACGAGCTATTTTTCTTTGACGTCGGTTCTACCACATTCATTTGAACCCACATAAGTGTATCTTTGTTGTCGAATCAGGTCAACTCCTCGGCTTCGTTGTTTCCAAGGACGAGATTCGGGTGGATACCTTAAAAATTAAGGCTATCCTTGCTTTACATCCACCTAATAATATGACACAACTCCAAAGTTTGCAGGGGAAATCAAACTTTCTTCACCATTTCAATTGTAACTATGCTGAGATTACCAAAGGATTTATGCGATTTTTGCATAAAGACACCCCTTTCATTTGGGATGACACTGCTCAATGATATTTTTCTACTCTTAAGAATGCATTGACCAATGCACCTCTATTGCATCCTCTGAATTATATGCAGGACTATATCCTTTACTTAGCAACCTCTACTTCCACTATTGCTATGGTGTTAGTTCAAGAGGATCCTATCGGTGAGGAACACGTGATATATTATTTGAGCAAAAGTTTATCTGGTCCCGAGCTCCGATATTCATATGTTCAAAAGTTAGCTCTGGCAGCCGTCATCGTTGTCCAAAGATTGTGTCATTACATTTTGCTACGCACCACCACAGTTATCACGGACTCTAACCCCATGTATCACATTTTAACATGTCAATTTCTTGGGGGAAAATATTCTAAATGGATCTTCATCCTTCAAGAGTTCGATCACGAATTTGTTAAGTCCAAAGATAAAAAATATTTGGTGTTTGTAGAGCTTATCTGTGACTTTCCCCATGCTAATGAAGATATTGAGCCCAGAGATTCTCTCCCCGATGAGACTCTATTCCTTATCATCACGTCCGACCCTTGTTATGGAGATATCCTTCTTTATCTCCAGACCCAACGTTTTCAGCCCGATATCTCTCATGAAGAACGTCGTTGTATCCACCATCATTCTTGTCGCTACCTCATCGTCGATGACACTTTGTATCGCTATGGTATTTATACTATCCTATGATGATGTTTGACTCATGAAGAGGCTGAAAGCATTCTTAATTACTATCACCTTGGAGCCTGTGGCAGTCATCTTTCTGGGATGGCTACAGCTCAAAAAATCTTACGTGCCGGCTACTTTTGGCCCTCTATTTTCAAAGATTGTATTGAGGCAGTCAAAAAATTCCCACCCTGCTAAGTTTTTCACAAAAAGGCACGCACCCACCCTGCTCCGCTGCATCCCATTATTTACATCGGCCCCTTTTCCAAATGGGGCATTGATTTCATGCAGTGTAATCCTACCTCAGCCAGGGGGCATGGTTACATCATCGTTGTCATTGATTACTTCACAAAATGGGTTGAGGATATTCCTACCTTTATGAATGATGGTCATACTGCAACTCTTTTCTTCTTCAACCACATCATCACTCACTTTGGTGTTCCAAAAACCATTGTCATTGATCATGGTTCACACTTTAAAAACCAGATGATGAGTGAGTTGCATGTCAAACTAGGTTTTCTCCATGAGAACTCATCCCTGTACTATCCTCAAGAAAATGGACAAGTTGACTCCATCAACAAAGTCCTTAAAATCATGATTCAACATATGGTAGGGGAAAACAATACATCTTGGCATCTACAAATTTTCTCCGCTCTCTGGGCTTATCATACTTCAGTAAAAATTGCTATTGGATTCACTCCTTTCCAGCTAGTATATGGCATAGAATTTGTTTTATCGATCGAGTGCGAAATTCCCTCGTTGAAACTCAAAGTAGAACTCCAGCCTCACACTTATGTCGAAGAAGAACACTTCTTACACCTGACCAGGTTGGATGAAACACATCGTGATGCCACTCTCGTTAACGAGACGTATCAAAAGTGAATCAAGAATCAATACAACAAAGTCGTCTACCCTCGTGCTTTTGCAAAAGGAGACCTAGTCCTCGTTTATAACTAGGCTCATAATAAATTAGGGATAGGTAAGTTAGAACCTCTATGGAATGGTCCTTACATTGTGAAACATGTTTTACATAAAGGCGCCTATGAGCTAGTTGACTACAACAGAATCTCCCTGGGTGAGCCCCGAAATGGGCTTTACCTTAAGAAGTACTATGCATAGAACATCTAGCATGCGTGCTTTGTACACTATTGTATTTTAGTTTGTTGTGTCTTTTATTTTAGTGCTCGATTTTTTGCCTTAGCCACTTATACTGTGTCTTGTGTTTCAATGCGCAGATGACATCTTCATTTCCTATCTTTTTCGGGTTTGCGGATGGTGCTAGTCGACACACCCAAAATGTTGCTTCTGCAACTTGGGTTGTTTACCATTCTAATGAGTTGGTGAGTTCAGGAAGTATTTGCTTAGGATCAACAACTAAAAACATGGCAGAATATCATGCTATCATCGGACTTTTAACCGAATCCTCCTCCCTAGGTGTTTCTCGAATGATCATTAACCTAGACTCTCAACTTGTGGTCTGTCAACTTAATCGAATCTACGCTATTCGCAATCCTATCCTACTATGTCTCCACTTACGAGTTCGTCGTCTTGAACGAATGTTTGATTTTATCGAATACAAACGCATACCAAGAGAACTCAATACCATTTCGGATTCATTATCCAATTACATCATGGATCGGTATCTCGCACATAGATAAGGTTTCATAAAGGAAATAAATCATAAATCACATGTAAATTAAAACACATCACATTTAAAACATCATTTAGGCACTGTAAAAACTCGGATATGTATATATATACGGCGTGACAGAAAATGTTTGATTACATCAAAAAAGTACATAGAAGAGAAAAATGTTGGCTCCTCATGCCCATAACATCATCATAAAGACTATACAAAAAATATCAGTGAGGTCCTAGTCCTCCCATATCACATTGTGCTCTAAGTAGCACACCACCGCATGGGCTACTCATCTCAGTAAAGAGTCAATACTCTCAGAGAATCCCACTGTGTGTCTCTGCAAGTGCAAGGGTATGTTCTCCCTCTCAAGAAGGATTCCCGTCGTAAGACCACGGAGGTTTGTCTCCACCTCTTGGAGACCCCTTGCCGCTAATAGTATCTAAGCATCCCCGCGATGCCCCAATGTTGGTATCTCTATCGGACGTGTTGCTCCCCTGTCTGCATGATGAAACGATACATCTCTTAGAAACTCTTCTATGTACCCAAAAAAATAATATAAGTTTTAAAATCAAAAAACACTTGACAATATCATTTTTGGTTTCTTACCTGACGCGTCCTAGTCCACCCCATCTGGAAGGACCAGTTCCATGCTTCCCCGAAAATCCACTCCGACGTATGGGAAGACTTTTATCACAATCAACTGGCGTCCCAGCCAAGCGAAGAAGTCACCAATGAACCTGAACTATGTCTTTGATTCTAATATCGGAGACAGGCTTGTCCATCGCTCCATATGTGGTTCTCCCATTGGCCGTAATGCTAATGCAATGTTAGGTTGCATCTAAGGAATGCATTCTAAGAATAACGAAACCAAGAATGAATTGTATTCGAATTGCTTCTGCTGCCCTTCTCTGCATCCCGTACTGTTGTCCTTCACATTCTGAAGGAACCCTGCACTCCAGTTAAACAATGTTGGCTCTAGACACTGTAAACCATAGGCCAGCTGTGATATTGAAACTAAGTGTGAGTTGGTACTTCTCGCTATACTCATAATGGCAAACAGAATGGACTAAAGAGGTAGATCCATGATGTCTTTGATTGTGATTCAACCTCCCACTAATCTCGCTCCTAGGACACAATGGTTTGCCAGGTACTCATCTACAGGCGTGGGAAGTGCCCTTTATGTGGATAAATCTATGGGGGGGCCTCTTTTCGAGAGGTCAGTCAGGAAGTATACATCTTCCAACTCGATGGTAAGAAGTTGTGTTCCAATTTGGAACCCTTGTTCTGCAACGTTCCACAGCCCGATCATATACTCGAGAAGAAGAATCTCTTTCTTCATATTTTGTGTTTTGAAAAACTTGAGAGACCGAAATTCCTTAAGGTGGCCCTTGATCGGGGACTTTGCAAGGTGGCCACATCATCAAGCTCATGCTCTCTTTCTTCCCACTCGATCATGTTTTTTGCCGAAGTTACCTCCAATCATCAACAACCAAAATTCATTAGTCATGCTCTTTCAGCAACTTTTTGAGCAATTGAAAACTTTTAAAATAATTGTTTGATCTTTCTATAAGGCCAACGCCCCCTTTATATGCACATCAGGGCACCAACGCCCCCTCAAAATGGCCACCAGTGCGCTCTAAAAATTAAAACGCTCCCCTTCACGTTTTGAGAAAGCGTTGGTCGTTTTGGGAATTTTTTCTTGTGGTTTTTACGCAGCGCCCCCTCCACCACTACATCAGAGAGTTGGCACACCTTCATCATCTTGCATGGGTGCTTACAAAATAGGGTAGCACTCCCCCACTAATTCTAGAAGAGTGACGAGCCCTTTTGGTCGCTTGAGACAACCCAAGGCATCAATTTTTGCACCCAATTATTGCCTAAAAATAAAATTTGAACCATACAAATTAGAGAGAGGAAGAAGAGCACCAACCTGGTCCAAACGGCGAGGAAAATAGTTGACCGTAGCTCCGGCATCGAGCAATGCAAGATTCACCCTCCAAAGCAAAAATTCTCCACCGCTACAAATCTTTGCACAAATTAAATGGTAAATAATAGTTTTACCCCTTTTTATTATTATAAATTTCATTTTTTCCTAAGATATAGTTATTTTTGGGTTTTGAAAAATATTTTGGAGGCCTTATTAATACCCTGGAATGCAGTTTTGACATTATTGGCAGGTTTCAGAGCAGTTTTGTTCGTTTTTATCTTGTCACATTCACGAGCATAGTCTTAGTTCATTCTCAAGCTCGGGAAAACATGAGAACGCACCGAGTAAACTTTTATCTCTTTTTCGGACTCGTATGGATACACAAAAAAGGAACCCCCTGGAGTCATCTTTAATCTCTTTTCAGAATATCTAAACGTGAAAAGATTGTCGACTGATCTTGCTTCCTTTCCCACTCGTTAAAAGGTTTGAAAAGGCGTCTTTTGAGTGATAATTTATCTCTTTTTCGGCCTCGTGAGACTAACATTACGAAAAAGGACAACAATGGAGTCGTCTTTAAGTCATTTTTAGACTCTCTAAATATGAAAAATCACTGAGTTTACCTTCTCTGGACTCATTAAATAATCATACATTGAAGGGCCCATACGGGACCGAATCCTTACTTCTTCCAGTTTGTTAAACAAAGGAAGAGGGACTTACCAAAGGTGATTTATATCGAGCATGTGTTACCCTCCTGAAGCTTGTTAAATCAAAAAGAGGTACTCGTCTATCTGGATGGGGGAAAAATTGAAAGAAGCAAGCCAAGAATTTTTTGAGAACATTACAAGTAACCCTTGCAGTCACCCTTGAACACTGCACTTTGTCTTTGCATGCATTTTAAACCGCTGAACCTCTACACTGAACCAATCCTCTGAGTTTTCTTACTCCTTTGGGTCACCCGACGAAAGTCACCGTATCCATTGTATCATCGTGTTTTGGTCCATGTCATGATTATGCTGTCGTGCCTTAGTCTTCAAGGGAATTATCTACCTCAAGAGTCAACCATCACAAATTTCTTGTTTCAATACCCGTGTCAGTCCATGTTCTTTTGATTCACCAATTACATCTATGTGTCAGTTTTGTGTCATTGATGGGGGATACATCAAGGCCCTCCTTCGATGAGTCTATTCATGTCGAATTTAGAACATTATCCGAGAACTAGACTTAGAAACCAGTTAGTACCTTGGGACCTACATGCCTCAATGGCAGGCCTCCTCGCTTCCGACAGTGAGTTTACATCATTGACCTTTGATTGAATGATTCCATGGATGTTTGACTTCATCTCATCCATTCACATTTGTTGGAATGTACTAGAGTACTTTGGGAATCATTGACATCAATGGTGATTTCCCTCGCGCTTGTTAACGGCTTACCTCATTGATCGGTAATCAAGTGGTTTCTGCCATGTTCGACATCAGGACATCTATTCACATGGTTAGATTCATACTACATCGGGATCGGTAAGAAGACCCTGGGTTGATTCATCACTCTTATATGTATTTTTCCCAGGTTGCGACAGAGTTTCTTTTGAACATTGACACATATACAATCACATAGATCCACTTTGTATTGGTCGTGGCTATGTCTTGTCATTTTGTATATCCATTGTGTATTCTTTGTGGCTACGATCGGTTCAGGTCATAGGAGTATAGATCCACATTGTATCTTCAGTGGCTATACCTTTTTGTCAATATAGTTATGGATCCGCATTGTATTTTATGGCGGCCATACCTTGAAAGTCTCTATCACTCAAGCATAGGTATGCTTGCCTTGGGTTTGAAACATGTCATAATATTTGTTTGATGGTTGTGTGCATCTTCTTCTAGGTTCTCTGAGTCCATACCCTTTCTCGAAAAATTCTACAAACTACTTCAGTCATCAATTCCCGTCTTCTGACTTCACACTTTGGGGGGAAATCTGTTACACATCAAAATTACTCATTAGGATGATGGCCTAGTGTCATCATTACCAATGTCGCAAGTGTCGCATTTTGATCGCAAGTGTCACAAAATCATACTGTCATCTTGCCTATGTCGTGTCTTGGACGACATTATCAAGAACACTCAAAAGACACCTCAAAAGACTGCTTTTGAACAAGAGAAATCATTTGACAGAGAGTACAAGTCTTTTGCCATAGAAACAACCACTAAAAAATCAATTTTGGAAGGCAGTGCTCCCCTATACACTGTCAGGGAATGCCAATGCTCTGCGACCTCTTTTGGGGGAGCATTCCAACGCTCTGTGCCCCATTCTAAGGGAGCATTAGCCTTTTTTGAGCGAAATTTTGGATTGTTGAGAGAAATCAGGGAAGAATCCTTCATATCTGGAGTTGGTTCGATTCAGATCTGAGTTCAAGGCTCGATCTTAGGGAAGATCCACAACTAAAGGAGAAGAATCCTCAACTTATCCCAAGAATATCGTAAGTGGTTAGGCCTATCCAAGCCTATATAAGAAGGCCTCTTCATGATGAAAGGGAGAGACATTGAAGGTATCAAACTTATGATCTCATAAGGGAGATTTATCATTGAAGCATCAACATTTTGTGTGGATTACTTGAGAAAAGGGTTGGACAAGGAGAGTTGGAGGAGGTTGTTGCACCTTCATCAAAGCACTGTAAGAATTCTCTGTTGTTCTCATTAATATACATATGTGCTTGGCCTGTTTCTTTGAAGGTTATGTTTGTTCTACATGAACTTGTCTCTATTTGATAGATCCGTTTCGAGATAATCTTAGTAGAATAGGAAGTTTGTTCTATCTTTGTTTGTTTACAGGACTTATCGAGGAGCTTGGAGATCAAATATCATCTCAGACTGTGCGAGGACGAACATCATTTAAAGGGTACTCCTTTCTTCCTCTTCTCTATACTTTAGTTTAACCAGATTTAAAAGGATGTCAGTGACCAATGTTAGCACCCTTTTTGTATTGGTCTTAGGAGTCTAGATCCCAAGAGGGAATCCATTTGTCCGCAAGGGGATTCTCCTATAACAGTGTTCCTCCTAACATCAGGCCTTACAGATACCCTTATGCCCAATAGAGTGAAATTGAGTGTATGGTTGAAGAAATGTTAGAAGTTGGCATTATTAGACCTAGCCAAAGTTTTTACTCTGCACCTGTGGTTATGGTACTCAAGAAAGAGGGCTCATGGGGTATGTGTTCATATTATAGAGAGATCAACAAGATCACTATTAAAGATAAGTTTCCCATTCCAGTCATTGATGAATTGTTAGATGAACTACATGGA
>JASDQU010100108.1:76783-86972 GCA_032191745.1 Picea mariana
TTTGATCTGTTCCTTTGAAAGTGGAATTCGAATTTGATGATGTGTGCCAAAAATTCCTATTATTTTGCCCTTGAAAATCACCAAATCTAGTCAAAAAATTCCCTTTTGACTTTCATCTCCAAGAATGGCCTTCAGATTTTGATTAGATAATTCATAACCAACTTATTGAAAAAGATTTCAAACCATTCAAACCCAAAAAATCCTGATCTGGGAGAAAATTTGGCTATTTTGGCCGTGACAGGCTTTCAACAGCTAATTTACCCGAAAATCTGCTCCTTAGCTGTTGAAAGGCATAGCTTTCAACAGCTAACTAGTTATAATTCTGCCTTCTACGCTGGTGAAAGCGTAGATTTTTTCAAAATCAAATTTCTCGGTCATGGAGAGTCCGTTTTGCATGCTTAAATAGTCGATCGACATCTACAAATCCTAAAATTTCCAATGGTGCTTTCAGAACTGCATTTGGATCTCGGAAAGTTATCAAAAATTTCTCTACAATATTAGGCATCGTTCTTTCAAAAATGTCGGTGCGTTTTTTATCGCTAACATCTGGCTCCAACTGGGATGGATACCTCCCTACGAGGTCTCCAAGAACCTAGCAGACCTTGTGCCTTTTAGCATTGGGCCATGGAGTCATTCAGCCTTTTCGGTGGTTAATGAGCACACACAGGCTCGCCTAAACCACCGATAATAGAAACTTACCCAAAAATTGAAACTGGGTGAATCTCGATTACCTGCAAGAGAACAAAGACCTCAGGGCTTTGCTAGATGAAGCTCCTCCCTCTGTTTACAGCACTTCCAGTTCTCAGTATGAGGTCAACAAGCACATCCACTATGACTATCTTCCATGATTAGGAGAGACATGAGGATTTTCACCAATTGCATATTTCAGCCTTCCAGAAACACAATGAGGAAACCAAGCTGCACCACCACTAGAATTTACATAAGGTATAAAAGAAGGATCAAGGACTACAGTAATAATAAAAACTCAGGCTGTGAAGCTACCAATGGAGGGTGTTGTCGGTTGTAACTATGTCTCTGTAAACCTTTTCCGGATCGTGTATCAATACAGTAGCAACTTCAGATACAAAGCATTTCTAGATCCTCTGATATGTGCAGGTAGCCTTCCAAGGCTCATACAGGTACTTTGATCATGATAGAATCGAATTTGTTATTTTTTGGCAAAAACAACTGATTCTGTGCCCCCAAAAATAGGTGTCTAATCTGACTTTGACACCTCTTCAAACATCTTTATTCTTGTCTTTTTCCACCTGTGTTGATTCTTTTGCAGATCACCAACCTATGCCAAAGTCATTTTCGTTTGTCTGCAATTCCTTTATCTGGTTGACATCAGTTTTGAATTCATTTATCATTCCTTCACGTTGATGGCTACTTTTGCAAAAGCTTCCAGAATAAGTGCAGTGTTCTGTTGTTAAAGATATCTCAGGAGTCATGGGGAATAAATGGCCTTCTGTGCTAAATATGTACGGGTATATTCCTTTCTTCACCATGTTTTTCCCACCCACAGCTAAATCAAAAAGAAGCCAGAAGTATTTAACTGTTTCAGCAAGAAAAAAGCTTTCCATGAGATCATTTTGTTGGTGGGATTCTACATCTGCTATGTATGAATCGTAGTTGCTGAAGACACAGTTTGAAAGGTGATATGAAACATAGAGGGTTTTCCAAATTTGGTAACCCTTTTAATGTGACTCATCTTCATGGTACAGATATGAGCCGAGGCCAAATCAAGCACATGCTCTTCGGAATGCCATTGCCTCTACCAATTGCACAGGATCTTCAAATTGATTATCATCCAAGGATACAGTTCCTGATGACTCCTGATATGCCTCTTCATCAGATCCTGAATCACATTTTACAGTCTCGTGATCTAACATAGGAACTGCAAAATAATCAGAGGCAAGTGCTTCTAAGAAGCAAACTGCCCAGCTTCTTCAGTAAACTTGCCACTATCATTATCGGTGGTGAGATCTTCAGAGTTCCCACATCTAGAACACTGTCGTCCTTGAACTGAGCAGGAAGAGTTGACACATCAGGCTCGTGAGTGCCCTGGGGATTGAACTGAGAGAAGTCTGCAATTGTAAAACAGATTGTAGCTCATGCTGCAATGCCTATATCTTTTGTCTCAGTAACATCTGTTGAATATTCAATAGCCCAGACTGGCTATTCATCGCAGGATCAAGAGATTGTGAACTGGATGAAGGAACTTTCGAATCATTGTCCTGAACAGCACTCATAGTTATAGGTTTCCCATTGTCTGGCTATCGTCGTCCAAGACATCAGATGCATTTACGTCCATTGCAGGCAATACAGAAGGTATGAGCATCAACAGAAAACAGCACAATGCAATTGCGCTACCAATAACCAACACCGCCTACCACAACTCCATAATTAAACCTCGATATTGGAAACCTTATGAAGATCTAATCATAAGCATAACGTTAGAAAAGAAAATATCCACCACTCTACGCCGAAACAACAACATTGTTTATTAAAAAGATGGCCATTGTTATCTGACTGATCTGGAAAAAGAATGTTCTTTTCTGTTGAACCTGTTTGTCTTACAGACCTCTCTTTGACTTGTTCAAATGCTTACACCAAATAGAACAAATTCAGTTTACACAGCGATCTCTGAGCTACCAAAAATTTTATTCTCAGGGCACAATGAACTGGAGACTCTCATGTGTCCCTCAAAATCAGGGATTATGTGTATGCAATAGACAGACAGACTTCCTTTTCCACGGATCACAGAGTTTATATCAAGGTCAAGGGTATAGCTTAATAACTGACTATGAGTCAACATACAGAAGCGGATATCTAGTCAAGTATGAAACGGGATTTTGACGAGATAAAAGATCTTCAAAGCTTGACAAGTTTTGAACTGTGACTCAACAATAGTAGGAACATTCAAATAACAGTTATGAGTCAGAGTTATGCCTATGTATTAGTTTCGACAATCAGGGAATGACTAATCAATGTAATTGGAAATGAACTCAAGAGTTATCAAGAGAGTGGAGTTCAATAATCAATGACATCTTAAACAGACTGAGAGTATAGGTGATATCCATTGAATTAAGGCCAAGGGTAGGCAAGAATAATGACTCAACTGACCTGTTAATAGATTTTGAGGCGACAATTGCTCGAGCTTTGATCATAGAAGCAGAAATTAAACCGTTCAATAATTGAAACGCACACCTGTATGATGAGTTAGCTCTGTAAACTGGAATTTCGACCATCTATTTGGCACTTCGAGCGAAGCTGGAGCTGAGATTACGTTCCTGGATGAGATATTTACGGCGCCAAAAATGGAAAATAACAAGATAAACAAGATTTGTGTCGCCGCTTTCCGTTGCCTTTACCAGGGCTCGTTCTTCCTCTTCCATGTTTGCTAAGAGTGGAATCTGTTCAAAAGAATGTGGTTCATATTCGAGAAGCATTGTAGCTAGTTTTCTCCGACTCTTCCTATCTGCATGGGCAGTAATGACTGCATAAGCAACTCCTTTACAAGCCTTTAGCTTCTCAAGCAACAACTCAAGGAGGGGCGTATCTTGAACAGTTGATGCAGCATTGATTTTGGCACAAGCCCAGTGCATAACAACGGTTTCCTGGCTCAGGATGATGTACTCAGAGATTCTTAGTGCTAGAAGGTGTTGAAATGCATTTATCAGGTCGAGCAATTAGGACTGGTGCCGTGAGCACCTTATACTGTTGAATGCTTAAAAAGTATACACAGAATTCTTGATTTGCACCTTCTTAAATGGTAAACCGTGTAGGTCTTCATCATCCAGAAGATAGCGAGCTCTAAAAAGTTATTGCAAAACATCAGCACTCACAGCCTTTCCTGCATATATGAAAGCAACTTCCCCATTTTCCAAAAGAAAGACTCCACTACTATCCAGTTGTTGACTAGAAAGTAGGAGTGATGATGGCAACACATTATTAACCATATCCTTCAATGTCAAGTTATGAATTGCAAACATTCAAGGATAAACTAATGGAACAGCCAAGGAGGCAGAAATAGATGCCACTCGAGTTATCCAATAGGAGCGATCATCAATGTGCACATCAGGGCGTAGCCCAAAAATTTATGCAGAAAACAGAATGTGATCAGAAGATGCCAGCTAGTCGATGTCGTGGCAAAGTGAAATCTGAAACTGGTGATGAGCAGCTTGTTGCATATGATCATTGAAATAGAGGAAACAACAGAGAGACTTAAAGCTCCAACCATTCTCAGCTGAAACCCCGTGCTCTCTGTTTATTCAAGAATAACTGAAAGCAATCTACATGCTCGTAGGACAAGCTTATTTTTATGTCTACTCCTACATCTAACTACTGCAAATAAATGTTTCAGGTATATACAAATTTCCAGAAAAATGATTCAAGCAACAAATTGCTTGACCCATCTTTATGTATATAACAAAGAACAAGGAAGGAGGACAAAAGATACCATAAGAAGACTGCAACCGGCTCACGTTCACTGCTGCAAACCATGATGCCAAACTCTGTAATCACTGAAAACCGTGAGTCCATCCACATAGCAATTGGATCATAAAATTTTTGTATGACAATACCTTGCTGTTTAAAGTGGAAAATCTGCTTTCCTGTAATAATTCCATGATGTTCCCGATCTGATCTAGGACTACTTCTATATGCAATCTGTACATTATCATCTTGATGTTGTTCTTTGATAGGCAAAGAAAGAGATTCTTCAAGATCATATCCATAGCTATCATATATAGGCTGGTTGCTGCTCAAAACAACAATATTTGATATAGAAATCTGATCTCCTTCATCTGCGTACTTATCAAAGATAGGTGAACAAAAAACCTCTGTATCTAGTAAAGAAAGACAAGCAATCTTCAAATCCTTCTCATCAATCGCAGGCGGAAAAATGTCATCATGAACCTCTTCAAAAATTTGAGAACAATCCCTTTTTACAACTGATTTTTCATACAAATCGAAGACAGCATGTGCAACAGAGATAAGATCTGATGCATCTACAGATATATAATTCTCATTATAACCATTGGTATCATGAAGATCTCCCTTAACAACATAACTTTCATCTCTGCAAACAGAAGAATCGACTGCTTTCTGCGAAACATGCTTTTCAAATTTTTCACAGCGTTCTTTAAAGAGATTTTCAGCTGAAAATTCAACTTCTTCTTCCCCTACCCTATAATCCTTTTCATTTTTGTTTAAAGTAGTAGGTACATAAGAAGAACAATCCAGAGAATCTTCAGTCACACAATCATCAATATTCACATCAACCCTATCTTGAGGATCTTCCTCTTGATCAGCAATAACAGAAAGAATTTCATGTTCACAATTAGAAGAATAAACATTTTGAATATGTGCATGAAATTCTTCACAACAACCCTCAAGAAGAATTTCCCGAGAAAAAAACCTTTCACATCGATGATGGAATACTGTATGAAACTCTTTTAAAGAATATATGCTAGAAGGAGGTAAAGATCGATACTATTCGCGAGCATCTCCTTCTAATGAGAAGACAAACATCTTCATGAGCACATCCTCATGATATACATCCAGCTGAATCATGCATTGATGAAATCCGATGAGATGGTCTGAAGGATTATCTTCTTTCTTTTATGCAAATCTTGGGAGGTGACCTCCCCAAATATCTATAGAAGGAACTGGATGTGGGAAACCAGGAACTGTTGAGAAGTCAAGAGGTGCAAACCTCTGAGCCAAAAGAGCTGCAAATGCTTTTGACATTTGATTATTGTGGAGTCGCCACTGAATCTGTCCTTCATGGAGTCGCCATATAGATAATTACAACCAAATGATGTCCAAGCTTTGTCTATCATCAAAGCTGGATCTTGTCGTCTCCCAAGGAAGCTGAGCTTCAATCTCCTCTCCCCGGCAACGGTGCCATTTTTTTATCACTCCAAGAAACTCCTTAGGGTTGTAGGCTAAGGATGCTTGGTAACTTAAGAAATCATGAATAATGAAAGTGTGGATCAATGGGATAACTGAGAATAGCTAATGGGAAGACAACTCACAATGCAATCGAATGAAAAATTGCTTTTAGGAATCAATGAACAGACAGAGTAATATCAAAATGTATGGAGAAAATTGATCTAGATAATCAAGTACAACAGTGTGTAGGATCATACAAGCCAGCAAGAATTCCTTTAGTTCAAGTTTATGAGCTAAATAAGAAGATGACAGTTCTTAATAGCTGATCTAAACTGAAATAAAGTACAGAACATGGAATAGATGAAGAAATCTGTCATTAACAACAAAAGAAGACTGATTCTGTATTGAAAAATAAGTGTCTTAGTACAATAGCCAAAGAGTATCCAAAATTGAACCCTCGACTCTTAGAAAAGATATGCATTTATAGCCTTTTACAATCAGTGTCAGATCCTAAAACAATGGATCTGATGTTCTAAAAATAGAAATTCAAAACTGATTTACAAAAGATAAGGAGAGATCCTCAAGATGAGGTCAACCTCTATCTTTTGGTCTTCACATTGGTTGAAAGTTGATGAAGTGTAGCCTAGCCTTCCAAGGCTCTTTGATCTGTTCCTTTGAAAGTGGAATTCGAATTTGATGATTTGTACCAAAAATTCCTATCATTTTGCCCTTGAAAATCACCAAATCTAGTCAAAAAATTCCCTTTTGACTTTCATCTCCAAGAATGGCCTTCAAATTTTGATTAGATAATTCATAACCAGCTTATTGAAAAAGATTTCAAACCATTCAAACCCAAAAAATCCTAATCGGGCGAAAATTTGGCTATTCTGGCCGTGACAGGCTTTCAAAAGCTAATTTACCCAAAAATCTGCTCCTTAGTTGTTGGAAGGCGCAGCTTTCAATAGCTAACTAGTTATAATTCTGCCTTCTGTGCTGGTGAAAGCGTATATTTTTTCAAAATCAAATTTCTCGGTCATGGAGAGTCCGTTTTGCATGCTTAAATAGTCGATCGACATCTACAAATCCTAAACTTTCCAATGGTGCTTTCAGAACTGCATTTGGATCTCGGGAAGCTATCAAAATTTTCTCTACAATATTAGGCATCATTCTTTCAAAAATGCCGATGTGTTTTTTATCGCTAACACCTACCATCATGTTGTTTCAATTCATGACCAAGGAACTACTCAATCCTAAGATCGATATAAGGAATCTTAATGGTAATGATCCCAAATAATTTGTATGGTAAATATTTTCTAGATGAAAGGAAATAGGGGGTGTATCATCATCCTTCACTAATGAATGTAACCTTTTCATGTCACCCATTATGATGGGGTAGTTATTTTTTTCGACCATTTATGATGAGTAGGCACATATGTTCTCCACTTAACTTTATGTGAAAAGAATCCATGAATTTTTCTCTAACAATTATTTACTTAGTAGATCACTCAAAATATTCCTCCACTCATATTAATGTATGGAGGGTACCTTTTTTACTATCAGGAAATGAATCATTTAGCTCTTGGATTTATCCCAACATGTACAATGTTCCATTTTTATCATCTACTCATCATTTTTCTATGAAAAGAGTAGATAAATCTCACCTAGGGGGGAGGGTTAGAAGAGAAGGGTTGAAAGTTGTGTGAAGATTATGTTGGGAAATTATGTTGGAGAGTTACGTGAAGGTCATATTAACCTATGAGAGTTGTGTTGAGATTATGCAACCATGAGAGACAATACCTTAGACATGGTTGAGATATCAATATGATTGTGATGCCATGTGAAATATCATTGTCATAGGAACCTATAATCTAACTGAATTGCACTATTAGAGAGCCACACCTTGTTGAACTTTCCAATGGATGGTTTTGGTTGAGAAACTCTCAATTGTTGCACCACTACTCAATACTCTACCAATTCCATTGTGCCATAAGAACATCTTTGTCGAGGCTAGGAGGCTAGGAAAGGATTCCCTGAGTATAATATCAAAAGGGTTTTCCTTTTCCACAGATAGAGAGTGGATGAGAGAGAAGATTCTAAATAGTGTAATTAACATTGAGGATATTGGAGATATAGTGGTTGTTTCATGTTGGTTGAGCTCTATATATTGTTGCACAATCCAATGGCTAATAAAATAATATTATAATCTAGTGTGATGGAATTTAAATGCAAAGGGCATTTGAAAGTGGATTTCCTCCTAGTTTTCAGGTTCTCCCACTATATTGTTGGTGTTCGATTCCCATGTCAATGCTTGTCTATTACTTGCATATAAGCATTAGTTTTTTTCTTAATAGTTTTTCGCTTATTCATTTGAATAAGGAACCTTTGTTATGGTGTTGACATAGGCAAATGACCCTTGTCAACTTCACAAAATTACTTAGTAAAAGAAACCAATTGGAGCTTTCTACTTGCTTGTTTTGAATATGGGTGTCACCCTTTATGATGCTCCAGTTTAGTGTTTACAAAGCCATGTCTTCCTTTGCATTTCATTTTTTCATTGTCTTGCTCCATGCTAAGATATTGATCTAAGCTACATCTTCTTCCTTCCTCATTTTCAATATTTTTCACTCAGATGACAACCCATGCTCCAATTCTCTCTTCTTTCTTCAATCTTACTTGGATATGATTTGCATGATCTTTGCATCTAATGCTTGTGTTGAAGCAATGCATTATGTATTCTTTTCTTGGGAACTTTATCCCCCCACTGGAGTCTCAATCAAGCGTTGATTCCATTCCGTGTTTTGCTTCCTCAAGATCCTATGTGAACTAAAAGAATTTCATGTCATTCATCTCCCAAGCATCTTCAAAAACAAGGTCCAGAAGCGATTTTATTCAAAATGTGAGAAATGATGAAAGTGATCTTTTTTGCAAAAGTTGGCCACTTTGAACTGGTTTGTAAAATCACTCAAATGGTAAATTCTTATAATTTCCAACATTATTCTTTTTCTACACATGAAAAGAGTTCAACCACTAAATAAAACTGGTGTAAACAAAAAGTAAAAGGCCTCTCTTACTTATCTTAAACAATGAAGCAACCAATCTTAATGGAATCATTCAATGAGCTAAACTTTTTAATTGTGTTTACAAAGCTTCACAAGGAAGGAAGCACTAAATTCAAGAATTAATTATGATGGCAAAAGTCTTGCTGCAAAGAATCCACATCAAACTTTATCTCAAAGGTTTTGTTAAACTTGAAATGCAAACCAGATAGGTTCATTGTTATTTTGATAATAAGCTTATGGGAAGCAACATTAAATATTGAGCTTTCTTCCTTTAGTTTCTTATTTAAATTTGCAATACATTGGTTTTGGCATCAATTCCGAACTCTTTTCATTGTGGCTTCACTTTTCTGGCAAATGCAAAACTCAAAACTATTTCCTCTTGAACTCTCCTCCATCCAATTCTTTACTCAAACTTGCCTACAAATTTACACATGGAAATGCACATGTAAATGGATTATTCTGGCAAATAATTGCACACAACCAACTCTCCAAAGCATGTGAAAGGAAGTAAATCTTCACAAAGGTAAAGAAAAGAAATCCAGCTAAAAAGTCCAAAGAGTTTATCAATTTCTAATCCGTCTACAATTACCCAGTTTTCTTCATTCAAACTTGTAAAATAATCCTATGCATGGCAAAATCATTCAATCCAACACAATAATATTAATATTTATTCTTCGCACATCAACTATTTAATGAAAGATGTGTTAGCCATGTAAAAATAAAAGAAAAATGATGGAGAAAATGTCCAAGGACGAGCTATTTCAAAACTATATTTAGAAAAATAGTTGAAATGGTAGATTTCAATGGTTCAGCATACATATTCTGGGAGATTTCAATGGTTCAGCATACACATTCCCTGTGTTTTGGGGGTTTTGAGAGTGGTGAATCAATTAATTCAACATTATTTGAGCACTGTAAAATTGTGATGTTGTCAATCATCACATTCCTATAGTAATTGCTAAAAAGGTAAAAAATAAAACATTTAGACTATACCTATATTTTCACCAAAATTTCACCTAAATTTAAATGCAATCATGTGTATGATAACTCAGTGAATCAGTAAACAAATATATATATATATATATATATATATATATATATATATATAAAAGCTTAATAGACTTATTTCCATGATCACTCTTCTAGCAACAAAGATTAAAACAAATATGTAAGAATCAGAAAATCGACCCATGGGTAAAACAAAAGATTCATTTTAAAAGCCACTATGGACT
>JASDQU010100108.1:97263-110449 GCA_032191745.1 Picea mariana
AACTTTAAATTATCACATAAATTTATTGTAAAGTGCATTTTACTTAAATTATAAAAGTGAATCACTATAAAATAACTTTAATGTTTTTTTTTTTAAGTTACTTTTTGCATGCAACTTTTCATAAAACAACTTCATTGTAAAAGTGATTCTCACTTATTTTATAAAAGTGGGTCATTTCATGTAAAAATAACTTATTTGTAAAAGTGAGTTTATAGACAAAGTTAGAGAATGAAATAAAACTTTATTTTACTTAATAACGTCATTGTGCACCCATCACCATGTGGGACAACCTCTACCTACCACGTGGAATTTTGATTACCTTTTATGCATTTCTTAAAAAGGTCGTAACTTTGACATCCAAAGTTCGTTTCAGTGCGATTTTTTAAAACCGTCTATTTTTTTGATAGCATTCCATCTAGACAATTAGTTTTTGCTTTTGAAGCCATCTTACCTATATATTTTCATATGGCTTGTCCAAGTGGTGTTTTTCTTACCAATTCAAACTACTTCTCATGGAAATCCATGTACTATGAAGTAAAGAGTTTACCAACTTACCTTGGGAAAATAAACTACTGCCACTGATGCCTTAAATAAACCCAAATGGGGTAATAAAAAAGACGAAGCCAAATGGAATAATAGAAATGATGAAGCACATGGATTAATTTAAATTCCCATCTCTAGTGGTTTATGGTTTCAACTTTAAGGAGTTGAAAAACCAAATGATGCTTAGAAAAAGATGGAAACCATATTTGGTAAACACCAATGGGATTCCAATCCACCAGCTTGATATCCAATTGATTTATTTAAAGTCCAATGATTTCTCCTACATTGATAATTATCTAAGTTCAAAACACCGAGACTTTTACTTTAAGACTGTAAAGTACCAAAGAAGGATGACCAAGTGATATATACTATTTTTCCAAGCTTGGTAGTGCATATTCTGTTTTGGATCTAATTTTCACTCCACTAGATAATCTCTAGGGGATGATTACAAACCACCCACTCTTGAATATTTTTGTGATTTTTTTATTAGATATCAAGATAAACTCTTGCATATTGGAGTGATTATCATTTCATGTACATCTAACCAAGCCTTAGTGGTCCAACATAATAAATCCAAGCATCCAAAGAAGCAACATCTTTGCAACAACAGAAAAAAAAGGGTCCCAAACCCTCTCAGGTAGCTCCTACTGCTAATGGTGATAAATGAATGAAATACTAAAGTAAGAAGATTGAGAGACATTGCAAATTTCTTGGGTGATATGGTCATCTAAAGTATAAATTCTTTAAGAAGACAGAGGCCTTTGAAGCAACAATGAAAAAGCACAACATCAATCTTGATTCTTCTTCTTCTAACTCTTCTTCTCATGGATGTGTACTTTCTACTTCTGTTTTTTCTTTCAATACAACATATACTCCTTCTAATGAGTGGCTTATTGATTTTGGAGGATATTGTCATATGGTTAAGGTTAAATCCATTTTTTGTGCACTTAATGAATGTAACACCAAACAAATATTTGTTGATGATGATAGATCTCTTAACTCTTGTAGGGTCTGGAACAATTTAGTTAGATGATGATCATTTTGATAATGTATTATGTATTCCAAGTCTCTCCCACATTCTTCCATTAGTATATCAAATAAATTATTCAAGTGAATGCAAAACAATAGAGTTTTCACCTCACCAAGTTGTAATCAACGATTTAAAAGATCCCGAGCATGTCTTAGCAATTGGAATTGTTGACAATATTACTAGGTTATACATATTTGACAACTGGGTCATCACATTATTTTCCATCGGTTTTTATTGTTCATAATGATGGCTTGTTTAAACTTTGGCATGAGTCATTTGGTCATGTAAACTATCACTCATTGCAAAAACTATGTAATCAAAACACGATGACTTCTCCTCTTCCCATTTCTTGCAGATACGATGTTTGTGCTAGTTGTGTTCTTGGAAAACATCATCAAGACAATTTTAACAAACATGTCTCTTGCCTTGCTTTGGCCCCCTTGTAGCTTGTTCTTAGTGATTTGTGTGGTTCATTTCCTTCTCCTTCTTTCTATGGGTTCAAGTACTTCTGAACTTTCATCAATGACTTTTGCAGATGCACTTGGGTTTATTTCTTAGAACTTAAGAGTGAAGTTTTTTACATGTTTTTGGCCTACAAGGTCCTTGTAGAAAAACAATATGGACATCCATTGCAAAACTTAAGAACATATAATAGAGACGACTATTTTAATCATAAATTTACAACTTACTACACTACACAAGGCATTCAAGTACAATATATTGTTCCATATACACCACAAAAAAATGGTGTCATTGACAGAAATAATTACACATTAAAGGAAATGACAAATTATATGATCCAATATAAGGGATCAAGTCTTCTTTTTTGGCTGAAAACCATTAATTGTGCCAATTACATGGTCAATCACACTGCCAACATGACTTTAAAATATAACATCGGAAAAAACATGGAGTAAAATTACACTAGATGTAAGCCACTTTCGTGTGTTTAGTACTGAAGCATGGACTCACATTCTTGATGAGAAAAGGAAAACATTATAGCTTAAAAGTGATAAGTGCATTTTTTTTTGGATATTCTAAAGATGTAAAAATTCATAGACTTCTTAAACTTCATTCCAATGAAATTATTATTAAGAGAGATGTTAAGTTTAATGAATTTATCTTGGCTTGCGAGCCTAATTCAATGTTTGAGCCATCTTAGGCTTGCGAGCCTAATTCAATGTTTGAGCCATCTTAGGCTTGCGAACCATCTTTGGTGTTTGTGCCATATTTTATTCCCAAATTTTCTGTTAATCATCCTACTTTGGTTTCTTTTTTAGACGATGACGATGAAGATGAAAATCCACAACTATCTTCTTTCCTTACTCCAGATGCATCCATTGAACACGAACCCACACCAACACCACCGCTTCCTAGATGGGTCCATACAACATGAGAGGTAGTTGGTGATCTTGCTTGTGATTTTACAAATGAATGTCACACACATTCACACTTTGAACAAGCCTGATCCTCTCTTTAGGCTCAATTTTCAGAGCCTCATGATTTAAAAAGATTTGCAAAGTTTCTAACAATCTAGATTAGGACACAAAAATGAATGCACAATATCTTTCCTTAATGATGAATGATACTTGGGATCTTGTACCTTTTCCAAAAGGAAGATAACTTGTCATATGTAAGTGGGTGTATATAAAGAACTATGTGTGTTGAAATACATAAGGTATAATCAATTTCCAAATGATTTTATCAAGTTTAAGGGATTGACTATAATAATGAAACCTTTTTCCCCATAGCCAAAATGAATTCCATCCACATTCTTGTAACCCTTGCCACCTCACATAAAGGGGAGGTCCATCATATGGATGCTAAATTTTCCTTCTTGCATGGGGATTTGCAAGAATAAATTTACATGGAACAACCTCATGACTACGTTCAAAATGAATCCAACCTCGTTTTCCACCTTAATAAATCTCTCTATGGTCTTAAGAAATATCCTTGTGTTTGGTATGCTAAAATGAATAAATTTCTTCTTGACACCGAATTTTCTAGATGTCATTCTGACCCCAATGTATACACCAAGAAAGTATGTAACAATCTCATACTACTTTTTCTATATGTTGATGATCTTATTCTCATTGGTAGCGACCCCACCATTTCAAACTATGTAACTCAACATTAAGAAGAAATTTGAAATGACAAACTTTGGTTATTTTCATTATTTCCTTGGCCTCCAAGTATTTCAAACCAAGGAAGGAATTTTCCTTTCCTAGTCTAAGTATGCATGTGACCTTATTTGTTGCTTTCAAATGGAAGATTATAAACTAACCCCTTCTCCATTCCAGTCTAGAGTCAAATCTTTTTCAAACTATACTACACCTAAAATAAATTCCACTTTGTACCATTAGTTAGTTGGTATCCTTTTATATTTGACTCATACCTATCTTGATATTTCCTTTGTCATTGGTCTTGTTGCCTAGTATATGAAAACACCCCATGAGAGCTATTGGAAAGAAACAAATATGATACTTCGGTATATCTCGGGTACAATTCAATTTGGGATACATTGTTGTTCAAGGGGGACTCCTTTGTTGGTTGGTTTCATTGATTCCAATTGGGTTGGCGATCTTGATGATTAGAATCCTATTGTAGGTTATGTTTTTAGTTTTGGTGTCAGACCTGTCACTTGGGATTGCAAGAAGAAACATGCTCTTGATATATCTTCAGAAGAAACATAGTATTGAGCAACCATTAATGCAAGTTAAGAAACCTTGTGGCTTCGACAAATCCTTTCAAAGTTTGGATTCCAACAACAACATCCGACCACACTTTGGTGTAACGATTAGAGTTCCATAAAGCTCACCAAATATTCAATTTGACATCAATGTAGGAAACACATTGAGCTACACATGCACTTCATCAGAACACTTATTCATGACTGTTCACTCTGCAAATGATCAAGTTGTAGACATTTTCACAAAATCTCTTAGAGAAGAAAAGTTTTCCATAATTCGATCTATGTTAGGAGTTTAGGAAGTTGTCATTTAGGGGGGATAGGCTCTAATTCCTCCTTCCTTCTCCTATTGTGTTACCTTTGTAAACTATTCAATCCTATCCAATGTTGTTCTTAAAGGGGAATGTTAGGATATTTAGACGTTTAGGAGTTAGTTAATATCAACTTGATCTAGGGGAAATAAGCACGGGGGAGGGGGGGAGTAATCTATGACTCTGATGAAATATAGAAGCTAACCTTTGCATGGGGCCTTGGTCACTCCTCCAACAACCAGGTCTAGGCCTTAGCTGTCTTCATGGGCTTAACACTTTTCAAGGAAAATCAAAATAAAGACATTATTGTAATTGGAGAATATGAATTGGTCATCAATGGATTGCAGAACTTAAGCACTTGTAAGAAGCACAGTTTACAAATAATCTACCATAGAATCAAGAAAGAAGGGAAAATTTTTCTTTCAATGGAATCTTTTAAGAGCCAAATATCAAAATAACATAAAAAACCTCAAAATAAGTACTCAACTCCTTGACAAAGAGATAATTTTAGATAATAAGCCTCTTCGAGGGGGAAACCTCCTTATACAACACATAAATTTATAAATACAAGATGATTCCAAATGAAAAGGTCTCCTTGGTATATATAGGAGACTAGGAGGTACAATTAAAACTAATGGACCCAAGCTGACATAAATAAAATAACAATACTACTGCAATATGCCCCAATTAAGGGGTAATGTGCCACTATTTAGGGCTTAACATGGCCCACTCCTTGAGACAAGTGTTATCCACAATGCTTGATTAATTCTGGATGCTTCTGTATAAAAGACTCATCTTCCCAAGTGGAATCTTCAACAGGTAGTTTCCTCCACTTAATGAGATACTTTGAAATGGATCTATTCCTCAACTGGAAAATTCTTGTGTCAGTGATAGATTTAGGCTCCAATATGATTTTTCCTTCCTTTTCAAGTTTTGGAAATATAGTTTGAATCAAGATCTTGTCACCTATAACCTTATTTAAGCATGAAATATGGAAAACTGGGTTTACTCGCGAATATGCAGGCAACTCCAATTTGTATGCCATAGTACCAATCTTTTGCAACACCTTATAAGGGAATTAGTACTTTGGTGATAATTTATTATCCTTCTTAGCTTGCTTGAGGGACATTTGTTTGTATGGTTGTAGTCTTAAAAATACCTAATCCCCTACTTCAAAACTTCTTTCACTACAATGTTGATCTGCTTGTTGTTCCATGCGATTCTGTGCCATGATCAGGTTGTACTTTAAGAGTTGGAGAAATTGTTGTTGATGCTCGATGTGATATTCCACTACTTGAACCTTAGATTTTTCTTTTAGAGAAGAAGTGATGGAAGGTGGGTGATATCCATAGAGTGCCATAAATGGTGTCATTTTTGTTGCAGTATGAAATGAAGTGTTATACCACCATTTTGCCAAGGGTAACCACTTGAACCTTTGTGTTTGTTTATCAGAGAGAAAAAAACAGAGGTAGCCTTCTAGAAATTTGTTCACTATCTCATTTTGTGCATCAGATTGAGGGTGATAAGATGAGCTATGAGCCAATTGAGTACCCAAACAAGAGAAAAATTCTGTCCAAAAATATCTAGTGAAGATGGGATCTCTGTCGCTTACAAAAATCTTTGGGCTTCCATGTAGCTTTTGACTTGTCTCCATGAATGCGATGGAAACTATACTGGCTTTGAAAGGATGAGGTAGTGAAAAAATGTGTGCGTACTTGGTCAGTCTATCAACAATCACCATGATGACACTCTTTCCTTTAGACTTCGGTAACCCTGTGATGAAATCCATGGAAACCTCCTCCCAATGCTGGCTGGGGATGGCTAATGGTTGTAAAAGACCTTGGGTATTAATTGTTTCCACCTTATTTTGTTGGAAAACCAAATATTCTACCACAAACCTTTGAACATCATTTTTAAGGCCATCCCAAAAAAATTGCTTCTTGACCCTATGGTAGGTTTTCAAAAATCCCGAGTGCCCTCCTACCAGAGAGGTGTGCAATTCCAAGAGTACCTTTTGTTTGAGTTAGGAGTTATTACATACATATAAGCGATATTTCTACCATAGTGAATCATTTTTTCATGTAAATGTATCTGATGTATTGGAATCCTGTTGCAACCTTTGAATGAGAGTCCACACTTTTTTGTCATTCTTCCATTCACCCCTCGCTTCTATTATCCAATCGGGTTGGATGATCGAGATAACACAGAGAAATGCCTCAACATATTCATCCTTTCTTGAGAGTGCATCTGCCACAACATTTTGCTTCCCTTTTTTGTAGATGATTTCAAAATCATAACCCAATGTCTTGGTCACCCATTTTTGTTATCATTCTGAAGATAGTATTTGTTACAATAATTATTTAAGACTATCGTGATCTGTTTTGACCTTGAAGTTTCTACCTATTAGGTAAGGGAACCATTTATTCAATGCACGTAGTATTTCCATCATTTCCTTCTCATAAATGTGTTTGTGTAAGTCCTTTCCCTTGAGTGTCCGACTTTCAAAATCAAGGGGACTTCCTTCTTGCCTTAGAACAACACCAATGCCATTTCTCGAGGCATCACATTCCACAATAAAGGTTTTTGTGAAGTCTGGTGTGGTCAAGACATGAGCTTTTCACATCGCCTCTTTAATTTGTTCAAAATCTTGATTTTAATCTGGAGTCCATGAAAATGCATCCTTCTTAGTTAATGTAATTAAAGGTGTTTCTATTCTTTCATAGTTCCAAACAAACTTGCAGTAGTAACTTGTCAAAACAAAAAATTCTCTAATATTCTTCAATGTTTTGGGAATCGGCCAGTCCATCATGGCCTTAATATTCTTAGGGTCTCCCTTCACACCTTCATGAGATACAAAATGACCCAAATAATCTACCTCCTTCACCCCAAAGAAACATTTAGATGGTTTTGCATACAATTTTTTCTCCTTTAGTAGTTGTAGCACCTTGTCAACATGTCGAACATGATCCTCCCAAGACTAGCTATAGATTAGTATATCATCAAAAAATACTAACACAAATTTTCGAAGGAAGGGATTGAAAATGGAATTCATCAACCCTTGGAATGTGGAAGGTGCATTCGTAAGGCTAAAATGCATGACCAAAAATTCATAATGGCCTTCATGAGTTCATAATGCTGTTTTTGGGATATCTACTTCCTTCCTTCTAATCCGATGATACCCTGAACGAAGATCCAAATTTGTGAAGTAGATTGCTCCATGTAGTTCATCTAACAATTCATCAATGACTGGAATGGGAAAATTATCTTTAATAGTGATCTTGTTGATCTCTCTATAATTTGAACACATACCCCATGAGCCCTCTTTCTTGAGTACCATAACCACCGGTGCAGAGTAAAAACTTGGCTAGGTCTAATAATGCCAACTTATAGCATTTCTTCAACCATACACTCAATTTCACTCTATTGGGAATAAGGGTATCTGTAAGGCATGATGTTAGGAGGAACACTGTTATAGGAGAATCCCCCTACAGACAAATGGATTCCCTCTTGGGTTCTAGACTCCTAATACCAAGACAGAAAGGGTGCTAACATTGGTCACTGACATCCTTTTAAATCTGGTTAAACTAAAGTATAGAGAAGAGGAAGAAAGGAGTACCCTTTAAATGATGTTCGTCCTCGCACAGTCCGAGCTGAGATTTGATCTCCAAGCTCCTCGATAAGTCCTGCAAACAAACAAAGATAGAACAAACTTCCTATTCTACTGAGATTAGCTTGAAACAGATCTATCAAATAGAGACAAGTTCATGTAGAAAAAACATAACCTTGAAAGAAACAGGCCAAGCACATATGTATATTAATGAGAACAATAGATAATTCTTACAGTCCTTTGATGAAGGTGCAACAACCTCCTCCAACTCTCCTTGTCCAACCCTTTTCTCAAGTAATCCACACAAAATGTTGATGCTTCAATGATAAATCTCCCTTATGAGATCATAATTTTGATACCTTCAATGTCTCTCCCTTTCACCATGAAGAGGCCTCCTTATATAGGCTTGGAGAGGCCTAACCACTTACGATATTCTTGGGATAAGTTGAGGATTCTTCTCCTTTAGTTGTGGATCTTCCCTAAGATCGAGCCTTGAACTCAGATTCGAATCGAACCAACTCCAGATATGAAGGATTCTTCCCTGATTTCTCTCAACAATCCAAAATTTCGCTCAAAAAAGGCTAACGCTCCCTTAGAATGGGGCACAGAGCATTGGAACGCTTCCCCAAAAGAGGTCACAGAGCGTTGGCACTCCCTGACAGTGTATAGGGGAGCACTGCCTTCCAAAATTGATTTTTTAGTGGTTGTTTCTATGGAAAAAGATTTGTACTCTCTGTCAAATGATTTCTCCTGTTCAAAACCAGTCTTTTGAGTGTTCTTGATAATGTCATTCGAGACACGACATAGGCAAGATGACAGTATGATTTTGCGACAGTTGCGGCCAAAATGCGACACTTGCGACATTGGTAATGATGACACTAGGCCATCATCCTAATGAGTAATTTTGATGTGTAACATATTGCCCCCCAAAGTGCGAAGTTAGAAGACGGGAATTGATGACTGAAGTAGTTTGTAGACTTTTTCGAGCAAGGGTATGGACTCAGAGAACCTGGAAGAAGATGCACACAACCATCAAACAAATACTATGACATGTTTCAAACCCAAGGCAAGTATACCTATGCTTGAGTGATAAAGACTTTCAAGGTATGGCCGCCATAAAATACACTGCAGATCCATAACTATATTGACAAAAAGGTATATCCACTAAAGATACAATGTGGATCTATACTCCTATGACCTGAACCGATCGTAGCCACAAAGAATACACAATGGATATATGGAATGACAAGACATAGCCACGACCAATACAAAGTGGATCTATGTGATAGTATATGTGTCAATGTTCGAAAGAAACTCCGTCGCAACCTGGGAAAAGTACATATAAGAGTGATGAATCAACCCAGGGTCTTCTTATCGATCCCGATGTAGTATGAATCTAACCATGTGAATAGATGTCCTGATGTCGAACATGGCAGAAACCACTTGATTACCGGTCAATGAGGTAAGCCGTTAACAAGCGCGAGGGAAATCACCATTGATGTCAATGATTCCCAAGGTAATCTAGTACATTCCAATGAATGTAAATGGATGAGATGAAGTTGAACATCCGTGGAATCATCCAATCAGAGGTCAATGATGTAAACCCACTGTCGGAAGCGAGGAGGCCTGCCATTGAGGCATGCAGGTTCCAAGGTACTAACTAGTTTCTAAGTCTAGTTCCCAGATAATGTTCTAAATTCGACATGAATAGACTCGTCGAAGGAAGGCCTTGATGTATCCCCCATCAACGGCACAAAACTGACACATAGATGTAATTGGTGGATCAAAAGAATATGGACTGACACGGGTATTGAAACAAGAAATTTGTGATGGTTGAATCTTGAGGTAGATACTTCCGTTGAACACTGAGGCACGATAGCATAATCATGACATGGACCAAAACATGATGATACATTGGATACGGTGACTTTCGTCGGGTGACCCAAAGGAGTAAGCAAACTCAGAGGATTGGTTTAGTGTAGAGGTTCAGCGGTTTAAAATGCATGCAAAGACAAAGTGCTGTGTTCAAGGGCGACTGCAAGGGCTACTTGTAATGTTCTCAAAAAATTATTGGCTTGCTTCTTTCAATTTTTCCCCCATCCAGATAGACAAGTACCTCTTTTTGATTTAACGAGCTCGAGGAGGGTAACACATGCTCGATATAAATCACCTTTGGTAAGTCCCTCTTCCTTTGTTTAACGAACTGGAAGAAGTAAGGGTTTGGTCCCGTATGGGCCCTTCAATGTATGATTATTTAATGAGTCTAGAGAAGGTAAAATCGGTGGTTTTTCATATTTAGAGATTCTAAAAATGACTTAAAGATGACTCCAGTGTTGTCCTTTTTTGTAATGTTAGTCTCATGAGGCCGAAAAAGAGATAAATTATCACTCAGAAGATGTCCTTTCAAACCTTTTAATGAGTGGGAAAGGAAGCAAGATCAGTCGACAATCTTTTCACGTTTAGAGATTCTGAAAAGAGCTTAAAGATGACTCCAGGGGGTTCCTTTTTCGTGTATCCATGCGAGTCTAAAAAAGAGATAAAAGTTTACTCGGTGCATTCTCATGTTTTCCCGAGCTGGAGAATGAACTAAGACTATGCTCGTGAATGTGACAAGATAAAAACGAACAAAACTGCTTCGAAACCTGCCAATAATGTCAAAACTGCATTCCAGGGTATTAATAAGGCCTCCAAAATATTTTTCAAAACCCAAAAATAACTATATCTTAGGAGAAAATACTATAAATAACTATAATAGTAAAAAGGGGTAAAACTATTATTTACCATTTCATTTGTGCAAAGATTTGTAGCGGTGGAGAATTTTTGCTTTGGAGGGTGAATCTTGCATTGCTCGGTGCCAGAGCTACGGTCAACTATTTTCCTTTCCGTTTGGACCAGGTTGGTGCTCTTCTTCCTCTCTCTAATTTGTATGGTTCAAATTTTATTTTTAGGCAATAATTGGGTGCAAAAATTGATGCCCTGGGTTGTCTCAAGCGCCCAAAAGGGCTCGACGCTCTTCTAGAATTAGTGGGGGAGTGCTGCCCTATTTTGTAAGCACCCATGCAAGATGATGAAGGCATGCCAACTCTTTGATGTAGTGGTGGAGGGGGCGCTACCTAAAAACCACAAGAAAAAATTCCCAAAACGATCAACACTTTCTCAAAACGTGAAGGGGAGCGTTTTAATTTTTAGAGTGCACTGGTGGCCATTTTGAGGGGGCGTTGGCACCTTTATGTGAATATAAAGGGGGCGTTGGCCTTATAGAAAGATCAAAAAATTCTTTTAAAAGTTTTCAATTGCTCAAAAAGTTTCCGAAAGAGCATGACTAATGAATTTTGGTTGTTGATGATTGGAGGTAACTTCGACAAAAAACATGATCAAGTGGGAAGAAAGAGAGCATGAGCTCGATGATGTGGCCACCTTGCAAACTCCCCGATCAAGGGCCACCTTGAGGAATTTCGGTCTCTCAAGTTATTCAAAACACAAAATATGAAGAAATAGATTCTTCTTCTCGAGTATATGATCGGGCTGTGGAACGTCAGAACAAGGGTTCCAAATTGGAACGCAACTTCTTACCATCGAGTTGGAAGATGTATACTTCCTGACAGGCCTCTCGAAAAGAGGGCCCCCCACAGCTTTATCCAGATAGAGGGAACTTCTTATGCCTGTAGATGAGTACCTGACAAACCATTGTGTCCCAGGAGCGAGACTAGTGGGAGGTAGAATCACAATCAAAGACATCAGGGATCTACCTCTTCGGTCCATTTTGTTTGCCATTATGAGTATAGCGAGAAGTACCAACTCACACTTAGTTTCAATATCACAGCTGGCCTATGGTTTACAGTGTCTAGAGCCAACACTGTTTAACTGGAGTGCAGGGTTCCTTCAGAATGTGAAGGACCAGAGCACGAGATGCAGAGTAGGGCAGCAGAAGTAATTTGAATACGGTTCATTATTGGTTTCATTATTCTTAGAACGCATTCCTCAGATGCAACCTCAGATTGCATTAGCAGTACGACCAATGGGAGAACCACATATGGAGCGATGGACAAGCCTATCTCCGATATTAGAATCAAAGACAGAGTTTAGGTTCATTGGTGACTTCTTCGCTTGGCTGGGACACCAGTTGATTGTGATAAAAGACTTCCCATACATCAGAGTGGATTTTCGGGGAGTCATGGAACTGGTCCTTCCAGATGGGGTGGACTGGGACGCGTTAGGTAAGAAACCAAAAATGATCTTGTCAAGTGTTTTTTGATTTTAAAACTTATATTATTTTTTTGGGTACATAGAAGAGTTTCTAACAGATGTATCATTTCATTATGCAGACAGGGGAGCAACACGTCCGACAGAGATAATGACATTGGGGCGTCGCGGGGATGCTTAGATACTATTAGCGGCAGGGGGTATCCAAGAGGTGGAGACAAACCTCCGTTGTCTTACGACGGGAATCCCTCCTCTTGAGAGGGAGAACGTACCCTTGCACTTGCAAAGACATACAGTGGGAGTCCCTGAGAGTATTAACTCTTTACTGAGATGAGTAGCCCATGTGGTGGTGTGCTACTTAGAGCACAATGTGATATGGGAGGACTAGGACCTCACTAATATTTTTTGTATAGTCTTTATGATGATGTTATGGGCACGAGGAGCCAACATTTTTCCCTTCTATGTACTTTTTTGATGTAATCAAACATTTTCCGTCACGCCGTATATATATACATATCCGAGTTTTTACAATGCCTAAATGATGTTTTAAATGTGATGTGTTTTAATTTACATGTGATTTATGATTTATTTCCTTTATGAAACCTTATCTATGTGCGAGATACCGATCCATGATGTAATTAGCTAACGAATCCGAAATGGTATTGAGTTCTCTTGGTATGTGTTTGTATTCGATAAAATCAAACATTCGTTCAAGATGACGAACTCATAAGTGGAGACATAGTAGGATAGGATTGCGAATAGCATAGATTTGATTAAGTTGACAGACCATGAGTTGAGAGTCT
>JASDQU010100108.1:110469-129745 GCA_032191745.1 Picea mariana
CTTATCTATGTGCGAGATACCGATCCATGATGTAATTGGATAATGAATCCGAAATGGTATTGAGTTCTCTTGGTATGTGTTTGTATTCGATAAAATCAAACATTCGTTCAAGATGACGAACTCATAAGTGGAGACATAGTAGGATAGGATTGCGAATAGCATAGATTTGATTAAGTTGACAGACCATGAGTTGAGAGTCTAGGTTAACGATCATACGAGAAACACCTAGGGAGGAGGATTCGGTTAAAAGTCCGATGATAGCATGATATTCTGCCATGTTTTTAGTTGTTGATCCTAAGAAAATACTTCCTGAACTCACCAACTCATCAGAGTGGTAAATGACCCAAGCTGCAGAAGAAACATTTTGGGTGTGTCGACTAGCACCATCCTCAAACCTGACAAAGATAGGAAATGAAGATGTCATCTGCGCATTGAAACACAAGATAGAGTATAAGTGGCTAAGGAAAAAACTCGAGCACTAAAAGAAAAGACACAACAAACTAAAATACAATAGTGTACAAAGCACGCATGCTAGATGTTCTATGCATAGTACTTCTTAAGGTAAAGCCCATTTCGGGGCTCACCTAGGGAGATTCTGTTGTAGTCAACTAGCTCGTAGGCGCCTTTATGTAAAACACGTTTCACAATGTAAGGACCATTCCATAGAGGTTCTAACTTACCTATCCCTAATTTATTATGAGCCTAGTCATAAACGAGGACTAGGTCTCCTTTTGCAAAAGCACGAGGGTAGATGGATTTGTCATATTGATTCTTGATTCACTTTTGATACGTCTCGTTAACGAGAGAGGCATCACGATTTGTTTCATCCAACCTGGTCAGGTGTAAGAAGTGTTCTTCTTCGATAGAAGTGTGAGGCAGGAGTTCTACTTTGAGTTTCAACGAGGGAATTTTGCACTGGATCGATAAAACAAATTCTATGCCATATACTAGCTGGAAAGGAGTGAATCCAGTAGAAGTTTTTACTGAAGTATAATAAGCCCAGAGAGCGGAGAAAATTTGTATATGCCAAGATGTCTTGTTTTCCCCTACCATACGTTGAATCATGGTTTTAAGGACCTTGTTGATGGATTCAACTTGTCCATTTGCTTGAGGATAGTACGAGGATGAGTTCTCATGGCGAAAACCTAGTTTGACATGAAACTCACTCATCATCTGGTTTTGAAAGTGTGAACCATGATCAATGACAATGGTTTGTGGAACACCAAAGCGAGTGATGATGTGGTTGAAGAAGAAAAGAGTTGTAGTACGACCATCATTCAGAAAGGTAGGAATAGCCTCAACCCATTTTGTGAAGTAATCGACGACAATGATGATGTAACCATGCCCCCTGGCTGAGGTAGGATTACACTGCATGAAATCAATGCCCCATTTGGAAAAGGGGCTGATGGAAATAATGGGATGCAGCGGAGCGGGGTGGGTGCATGCCTTTTTGTGAAAAAATTGGCAGGGTGGGCATTTTTTGACTGCCTCAATACAATCTTTGAAAATAGAGGGCCAAAAGTAGCCGGCACGTAAGATTTTTTGAGCTGTCGCCATCCCCGAAAGATGACCGCCACAGGCTCCAAGGTGACAGTCATTAAGAATGCTTTTAGTCTCTTCATGATTCAAACATCATCGTAGGATAGTATAAATACCACAACGATACAAAGTGTCACTGACGATAAGGTAGCGACGAGAATGATGGTGGATACAATGACATTTTTCACGAGAGATATCAGGCTGAAAACGTTGGGTCTGGAGATAAAGAAGGATATCTCCATAACAAGGGTTGGAAATGATGATGAGGAATAGAGTCTCATCGGGGAGAGAATATCTGGGCTCAGTATCTTCATTAGCATGGGGAAAGTCACAGATAATCTCTACAAACACCAAATATTTTTAAGCTTTGGACTTAACAAATTCGTGATCGAACTCTTGAAGGATGAAGATCCATTTAGAATATTTGCCCCCAAGAACTTGACATGTCAGAATGTGATACATGGGGTTAGAGTCCGTTATAACTGTGGTGGTGCATAGAAAAATGTAATGACATAATGTTTGGACAGCGATGACGGCTGCCAGAACCAACTTTTCAACATGTGAATATCGGAGCTCGGGACCAGATAAACTTTTGCTCAAATAATATATCACGTGTTCCTCACCGATATGATCCTCTTGAACTAACACCATAGCAATAGTGGAAGTAGAGGTTGCTAAGTAAAGGATATAGTCCTGCGTATAATTTAGAGGATGCAACAGAGGTGCATTGGTCAATGCATGCTTAAGAGTAGAAAAATATCATTGAGCAGTGTCATCCCAGATGAAAGGGGTGTCTTTATGCAAAAATTGCATAAGTCCTTTGGTGATCTCAGCGTAGTTACAAATGAAATGGCGAATAAAGTTTGATTTCCCTTGCAAACTTTGGAGTTGTGTCATATTATTAGGTGGAGGTAAAGCAAGGATAGCCTAATTTTTAAGGGATCCACCCGAATCTCAACCTTGGAAACAATGAAGCTGAGGAGTCGACCTGATTCGACAACAAAGATACACTTATGTGGGTTCAAACGAATGTGGTAGAACCGACATCAAAGAAAAATAGCCCGTAAATGACCAAAATGGTCTGATCGATTGGATGAATGGGCAGGTAAATCGTTGAGGTAAGTTTCCACAATATGTTTGATATCGTGGAAAGCATATGACATGGCCCGCTAGAATGTGGCACCAACATTTTTGAGTCCAAACAATAGTTTACGATAGGTGAAAGTTCCCCACGAGCAGATGAAGGCTGTCTTATGCTAATCAACAGGTAAAATGTCAATCTGCTTGTGCCCTGAGAAACCATCCATGAAAGAGAAAATCACGCTACCTGCGCAATTATCAATGATCTGGTCGATGAAGGGCTTAGGGTAGTTCTCTTTCGGACAAGCCTTATTGAGGTCCCTATAATAAATGCAGACACGAATGGTCCCTTGCTTCTTAGTAACCAGAACAATGTTCGAAACCCATTCCGTCAAAGGGACAGGATAAATGAAGCCAGATTTCAATAATTTCTCAACTTCTGCCTTAATAGCCGCGGTCTTCTTAGGATGGACCGGGCAGAGCTTATATTGAACATGTTTTACTCCTGGGTAGGTTTTAATCTCATGCACAATGATCGAAGGATCGATCCTTGGCATTTCCTCGTAGCTCCAAGCGAAGACATCACAAAATTCTTTAAATAAAGCAGTATAAGGAACCACTTCATCGAGCAAACAATTAACACCGAGATTAATATTTTCCACAACACCTTCCTTGATCGAAATGTAAATAATGACCATAGAGGTAATGTTGCCTAAATTCCCCTCAAAAATAGTATCTTGTGTAAGTATGGATGATTGTGGAAAGTCGACAACATCGGGGGGGGGAGATAGAGTGTATATCTTCTTGTATTTCTTCAAGAGGTGGAAGAAAAGAGGACCAATGATGGTTATTGTCCCAAGGTACATCGTCAATGCTAAGCATTTCCATGATAGATTCATCGGATGGAAAGATTTGAGAAATGTAGTCAAAAGTAGACGTCAAGGAATTTAACCAAGATGGCATCGAGTAGGTGTCGGGTGCCAAGAGATGTTGGTCATTCGAAGAGGGAGAGGATGATTGAATAGCAACATATGAAGCCTCAAATGGACTAAGTAGCATGGTGTCACCTATCATGTCGAACTCTAGAGGACTAGGTACAATCCAGGGATAATATGATTCCAAAGACTGATAAGTCGTAGTCGAAATCATATTGACTGTGGCAATATGATGCATTGTAGGAGGAAGTGCTGCAGGGAAGGTACCCATTAGGGTGGAATATTTTAACAATCCTAAACCAACACTTTCATATGTGATCTTGTGATCCCCCAAGAATGGAATATTGTTGGTAGCAGGAGCGCGAGTGTCGGGTGTACATAAATCTAACTAACCGACAGTGACAATTTTTCCCAGATGAGGAAATCGTACACATCGAAACACTAACGAAGCAACGATAGTCATAGAATAAAACAAACTTCTTCCAAGTAACAAGTTGTAATTGAGGGGAGCATTGACCACCTTGACGTCAATGGTGACGGTTTTGCCGCCCAACTGGATGGACAGGGACTGCAAGAGTCCATGGGGATGAAAACCTCGCCCATCGAATGCATGTAACATCGTTGGGGATTTGTTAAGTGTGGGTGATTTTAAACCTTTCCAACATGATAAAGACATGACACAAGTAGAGGCTCCCTCATCCAATATGGTACAGTGAATTTGTTGATTATGAACAATAACATCAATTTGGAAAGCAAGTTGGTGGGAGAGTCGAGATGTAAAATTATCCAGGTTAAACATGATATTATTGGATGACTCAGGATCAAAAGCACCAATAGTAGCCAAGAGAATTCTATGTTGACTGGGGAAGTGCCGTAGAACTTCTAATGCAGACATATGATATGATGCTTGAGCCAAATCTTCAACAATGTTGTAGTTCTGGGCGGCACTTGAACTAGGATTAAAGGTATATTTACGGATAGTGCTCTTAGGAGGGTGTAAGATAGAGTCAAACACAAGTTTCTCAATCTGAAGTTGTCTAGACAGAGGACTAACAGATGGAGGACTAACAGAGGATGGTGATGGATCCGGTAAAGCACCGTTAGTGACTTTTCCTTTGTCAGGTTTAATTGGTGTGTCATATGTTGTAGAGCTGGTGGTTAAATCAATCCCGTTAAATAGATAAATATGGGCACTTGTCGAGGCTTCATCATGAGAAGGGTGGTTGGAACTGCCCCCTGGAGAGGGGGTTTGAGAAACCATATAGATTGCTGCTGAGGAAAAGGATGAGTAAGAACGACAAGTTGGGAATTCCCTTTAAAAATTTTGGCCACTTCATCGCGATGTGGACAGTATCGAGTGTAGTGATCGTCACCACAAATAAGACATGGGAATTTCGACTTCCGCTGTGGTTGCTTTTCAGTAGCAGGCGGTGGGTTTTGAGCTTTCGGTTGTTCATTGTTATTATTCTTCTTTGGTTTGTTCTTTGTCTTCTTCTTACCTCTGGATTGTTGTAAAGGGGCAGATTAAACTACATTCACCTTAGATATTTGAGTTTGGGGGGAGGTAGAGGAGGGTGTGGTCGAATTGGGAGTGGATGCCGGAGCAGATCGATTTGCTGTTCCAGTCGACTGGGAAACAAATTGGCTTTTGACGGAGCTGATAACTTCATCTGCATGTGATGTAGATGTCGGTTTAGATGGATCGGTATTTGCATGGGTAGAATTTGGGATTAACTCGTATAAAGTACCAGATTGGGAATAAACCAAATCTAATTACTGAGACCGTGCAATGGCCTCTTCCTTGGTGACTACACCACCCATGGTGACATCACGAGCAATCAGGGGTAACAGTGATTTAGTAAACCATTCCACCAATAATTGGTCAGGAATGACTGCTTTGATCAACCTTCGTCATCGTCTCCATTCATGAATATGATCAGAGATATGCACTGAGTTTTTTTGACGAAGGGAGGTCAAGAGTTTGGTACCCATCTCGTATCGAATGGGTAGTTGAAAGTGCATGAGAAAGGACATGGAAAGGGAGTCAAAATCTTGGAAAGAACCACGTGGAAGTTCGATATACCACTTGGTTGCTAAGCCCATAAGTGTTCGCTGAAAAAGACGTGAATGGATAGAATCATCCATTAAGGATTTCGATGAACACCATAAATGGAAATTCATCACATGATTGTTTGGGTCTTCTCCAAATTTACCGTCAAATTTTGGAATATCAGAAGGTAATTTAGCAGTATAGGATCATTGGTTAACCGAGACAAGTCGGGGAGATCCAGAGTCATGAGAAATGGTATTTGTCGATTAACGTGAGGATGATACTGGTGTGGCATGGGGACACCAGTAGGACCGTAAGCTGGGTTAGGTGGATAATTATATCCAGTAGTTCCTCCTACATTCGGTTGTTGTTGACCAGAGTAAGAAAGATTTGATGATGGTTGAGAAATATGTGGATATGGAGGATAACCTGATGGGTTTTGAGGATTATAAGTCAGTTGCTAGGTTTTTCCATAAGGTGGATAGACATTTTGTCCATAAGGAAGATAAGGTTTTTGTTTTTCTTGAGGATGTTGCCCCCCAGGGAATAGTGGATTTCTCGGAAAAGGAATATGCCAAGGATTTGGTGTCACATTATGTCCATATGACAGGTTAGGGATTCCAATCTGAGATTGCCCCCCAAGTTGAGATTGTGTCCCCATTTGAGTTTGAATCCCAAATGGAGGATTCCCCCCAGCGTGAGGTTGAGTGCCCAAAGGGATCTGGAAACCAGAAAATGAATGACCAGAGAATCCAACCATATTAGAGCCACCAAGACCAGTTCTTCCAAACAAAGGTGTAGGGATAGAACCTTCGGGTGTAACCTAGGTAGTGTTGGAAATGGAAGGATTCAAAGCTATGTACCCAAGTGGAATTGACGAATTTGGTCTAAGTGGTGTTCCAATTGGAGCCTGGGATGGTGTCACATTTTCGGTGGGGATTGTAGCAACATGGGAGACCATAGTGGAATGGGCCATCTGGATACTAGGGTTCGAGTGAGAACCAATCAACAATTGGTCTGCAACGGTGATGACATTATTGTTCGTACCATTAAAGTGATTTAAAGGTACCGTATAACTAACAGACGTCTCGGGCACTTGTGATGCCATGGGTCGATCTTGACTCTCTCCTAGGTTAGCATATAGATCACGAATTGTCAAAGGGACATAACCAAAACCATAGGTTCCAACAGTAGGAGTCGGGGCCCTAAATGATTCACTTTGGAAGAAGGGATCCTCCACTTCAGATCTCACGTGAGGTCCGGTAGGTACCTCAGTCTCTTCAATAAAAACAACCTCTCTAGATGATTTCACCCACAACAGATGCGGTTCTCCCTTAATACTCAAAGTTGGGTTGATTCGAAAAGCTTCCAAAGAATCGAAAACAATTCAGAACTGTTCCAGAGAGTGTGTGCTTCCAACCTCAGAGCCTAGTTCGTTATGAGCCTCACGAGGGCCTTCTGAAGAGTTGGGAAGCAAAGGTAGATAACCCTTAGTATCTTCCGGGGGTAACCCTTGCATCCTATGTGAACGACGAAGGCCGATGTTGCTTGAGCTAAGTAACGAATGAAAAAACAAATCTATGGCTGACTAACAAAAAGAAACAACATACACTAAAAATCTAGGAATCAAACCAAGCAAACAAAACCTTCTATCGATGACCGTACTAGTTGGTGATGAAATCCAACGTCGCATGATCAAGTCAAGAAGGGGATAGGATATGAGAGGGTGGAACCGTTACGATGGAGACCTTCTTAAAGGACTTACGCCTTGGTGTAAGATTCCATGCAGTAATTGTGGATTTACCCTCCAACGAGCCCGAGTGAGTTTGACCAACGTTCGTTCCAGGTATAGTGAGACTTCCCTTCACCGTAACCTTGTGTAAGAACCTAAATATTATGGCTACTAAGGACACCAACTCACAGTCAACCCTTGGGCAGGTACAATCGAAAGTCTAGTCTGAACGTATGGGCAGTATAACAAGTCTGAAATCCTTCTAGAGAACTGAGGACAAGTGGACTGGTAGAACTCCAGAGGACCCCGAATGGATTCAGAATTCATGAAGCACCGATACCAAATGAAAACTGTTGAACCTCAAGAAGAACCCCCAATATACGATCTAACTACTATGACCGGTTGAACCACGGAGGGATAATTTCCGTAACTTTCCCGAATGCGACCTCATGCATAACCCCTGTGTGAGAGGGTGATGCAGGAGCATTGCCAACTCATCGAGAAGTTTTTCCAAGACAAGCGAGCCAGCATGAAAGACAACGAACAGCTGGACAAGGCCAACCGAAACTTTTTGAATTTTCAATTAAGAGGATGCGCCAATGTATAAATGAACCATTTATGGAAAGCGCCTTTGTATATTGTATTGGACCTTGAGCCTTTAAGCTCTCGTCCTTAGGTATATAGACGACATTTAAAATAGTTAATGCTGGTAGGTAGATTTTAATTGTAGATTTGATAGCATAGAGTCCAAGAGGGAAAACGGATATAGACACCCTCCTTTGTACATTGTAACATTATTGAGAATTCAGAAGCATTCAGAAGAGAAGAGGGCAAGCAGAGAACTGTATGAAGAACCCATGTTTGAAGTCGGAGAGAGAAGAGAATAAGATTCAATTGTTTCTCTATCTGAACCAGGAGATTCCTGCAAAGAGTGCAGTCGAATTCATCCGCATAGAGTGCGTCGATGAGGGTTCAATAGTTTAACACTTATTCTCATTCACCCAGAAGTCTCAAGAGTTTGTTGAGGCCGTGCGAAGAGCGCACAGGCGGGATTAAAAGTCTCAGTCGTTAATCTGAGCTAGAGAAGGCAGAGACTACTGTTGCAAGAGTTGCATAGAGTCTGAGGGGTTCAACACTTGATAAGTCGTTGAATGTTAAATGCGGGGAGCACGCCCGAATTCTTCTGAAGGGAGTCAGAGTGAAACAAGCTCAAGAGGGATAGAACCCTTGTAATATCATGAGGAGAACCCAGGGAGTTGGTTCAGAGAAGGTTTCGAGCAGGAGTGCGAGCATAGGCTTGGACAACGAGCAACGACAGAAGCACTTAGTTGTTTTTCCAGAAATCCTCAAGGAGGAGGGACTGACGGCTAGAATTCGCAGGGTAGATTAGCGAAATCCCAACAGCCGCCAGATCTTGGAAAAGATGCGTGGGATTTATGCCTTAGAGCGTAAGGAGGAGCCAAGAGCCATCAAGATTCGGCTCATCGGGGGTTGTAGGGACATGAGTTTTACGCCCGTTGAAATCGCGATCCGCAATTCCCCGACGGGGTTAACGACGCCTAGTGGAGGATAGGTGTCAGAGGTTTAAGTTCCCACCGAAGGCGATGACTGGCAGCGTCGCATATCAGAGTTCAGGATTTGGAAGGTTCTGTGAAACGACGCAATAGGAATCGTGAATCCCCGAAACGCGATTTCCCGACTTACCCGGAAGCGTGGGTCCCAGGTGGCAGAGAAGAGGACAGGTGGCATCGGGGAATCGAGAATCGATGACGCGAGAGGTAAGTGATTTACGACATCGTAAGTTCCAATTTCCCGACAGGTGAAATCCCGACAAGAGCACGGACAACCTTGGTAAAATACTCATCGGGCATCGAGGAATTGTGAGACCCGAATCCGTAAGCACCGGACTCGCGATCCTGTGAGTTCAGATTTCCCGATAGGCAGAAGGGAGGTCATCAATTGAATTCTGTGGGTATTGAAAGGTCCCAATAAAGGAATTTTGAAGATCATTCTAGCTCTTCGACCAGAGAAGAAGAAGGTCCTGGTGGAAGCAGGACGCGTGGGTGGCAGTTCTGCATCAGAGGGGGATACCAGAAAGCCTATATGACAATTGGATTTTCTATCCCTATCGCAAGATGCTAATGTTTGTTTTGAATAATTTGGAGAGTTGTACTCACAGCCTAATCCAAAGCACTAATCCTAGTCTAATGTTGGTGGAAGATTCTAAAAACAAAAAGTTCTAGATCAATTTTAATTAGCGTTAATTTTTCAACTGTTCTTTACTCAGGGGTGTATGAAAGTGAAACTTGATGGTATAATGACTCAATTCCCAAAAAATGCATAAGAAATGATAAAAAAGTATTTTCTTTCAATGAATGACTATTTAAGGGAAGGAGAAAAATATTAATTTCACTGTCAAACACTAAGATGCAGTATCCTCAATCAATTGTTTCTCAATCAAATCCAATATGATGCTAAAAATTTCATAGAATTTTGTTCTGATATCCAAAAACAATCACAAAAATGTATCCTTTTTCTTTATGTGTGAATGATAATCAATCTGATGTAAAGTTTCCTATGTCGTTCAAACTTTAAGATCAATAAAATTTAGACAATCAGAAGCAAACTTCACACAAACAAAAACACACTCTCTTCGTGATTAAACAAGAAAGACAAAGATAACCAAACTTGCAAAAGAAAACCAAAAACTCAAAAATAAGGAAAAAGGCTTGGATAAGATGACTTCAAAGATCAAATGGAAAGGTGCATAGACCTTTGAATTTCCTCACAAAATCTTTCACTCAGTCAGATAAATGAGAGGAAAATAGTAAGTTGACTCTAAATCGTCAAAGACAAAGAGTGACTTCAAGGTAAGGAAACAATATCAAAATTCCAAACAAAAGGTGATCAATTCTTAGAAAGCAAAGTGTTGAAGGCCAAGACAAAGATGTACTGAGGTTGTAAGGACTCTGAGTAAGTGAAAACAACAAGAAAATGAATTCAGAGATTAAGCTCCTACAAGATTTTAACAGAAAAGGGGCAACGCTCTGTGTAATCTTGGCAGGGAGCGCCAACACTCTGGTAGAAGAGGTGGGGGGGCGTTGGCCACTAAAAATTCAGAAAAATGCCCAGAAATCCAAAAATTCAAGCAAACTCAGAAATTCAAAGTGTATGAGATGAGGTACAGAGCCAATCAACACATATCTAAGAATCAGAGACATAGTATGAAAAAGTTCAAAGATGAGCAAAGGATAAAACAAGATCTAGGAAAGAAATCAAAAATCAAAGTTCGATCCCCATTGGAGTCGTCAATTTCTATTACAAGAGAATCCCCCTGCGGACAAGTGGATTCCATCTTGGGCTCTAGACTCCTAAGAACAAAACATAAAGGGTGCTAATGTTGGTCACTGACATCCTTTTAAATATGGTTAAACTAAAGTATAGAGAAGAGGAATAAAGGAGTACCTTTTAAATGATGTTCGTCCTCACATAGTCCAAGCTGAGCTTTTATTTCCAAGCTCCTCGATAAGTCTTGCAAACAAACAAATACATAACAAACTTCCTATTCTACTAATATTATCTTTAAACCAGATCTATCAAATAGAGACAAGTTCATGTAGAACAAACATAACCTTGAAAGAAACAGGCCAAGCACATATGTATATTGATGAGAACAACAGAGAATGCTTACAGTCCTTTGATGAAGGTGCAACAACCTCCTCTAGCTCTCCTTGTCCAACCCTTTGCTCAAGTAATCCACACAAAATGATGATGCTTCAATGATAAATCTCCCTTATGAGATCATAAGTTTGATACTTTCAATGTCTCTCCCTTTCACCATGAAGAGGACTCCTTACATAGGCTTGTAGAGGCCTAATCACTTAAGATATTCTTGGGATAAGTTGAGGATTCTTCTCCTTTAGTTGTGGATATTCCCTAAGATCGAGCCTTGACCTTATATCTGAATCCAACCAACTCTAGATATGAAGGGATTCTTCCCCGATTTCTCTCAACAATCCAAAAATTCGCTCAAAAAAGGCCAACGCTCCCTTAGAATGGGGCACAAAGCATTGTAACGCTCTCCCAAAAGAGGTCACAGAGCATTGACACTCCCTGACAGTGTATAGGGGAGGGTTGCCTTCCAAAATTGATTTTTTAGTGGTTGTTTCTATGGCAAAAGACTTGTACTCTCTGCTGTCAAATGATTTCTCCTCTTCAAAACCAGTCTTTTGAGGTGTCTTTTGAGTGTTCTTGATAATGTCGTCCGAGACACGATATAGGAAAGATGACAATATGATTTTGTGACACTTGCGACATTGGTAATGACAACACTAGGCCATCATTCTAATGAGTAATTTTGATGTGTAACAAACACTCCCATGAATTAGGTGAATAACATGATCATGATTTTGAGTGGGTGGAAGACCTCTGGGAATATCTTCAAATACTTTGGAATGATTATCAATGATACCTTAGAGATCTAGGGAAATAGATGGTTTAGATGTTTGAACATCTAGTGAGCATAGTTGTACAATTACACCCTGATGCCCCTTTTTCAACAATTTTTTCATGCCATTAGAGCTTATCACCTTAGTGGGTTTCCCTGTGATACCCCTTAACTCAATTTCCTTTCCTTCCAATGAAAATTTCATGAAAACTTCTTGAAAATTAAAATCCACTGTTCCCAATGATTGTAACCATTGGACTCCTAGTATGACATCGACACTACCCATGGGTATAAAAATCATTGGACTATTCATTACATATTCCCCCATTGTAAGATTGATCTTATGGCATTTTCCTGAGCAATTAATAGTTCCTCCATTTGCAATCATTACTTGAAACTCTAGCACTAGATATACAAAGCAATTGAGAGCTTTGGCTAATTTATATTGAATGAAATTGTGAGTACTACCAGAATCAATTAAGACTATTACCTTTTTATTTTTGATATATCCTTCGATCTTGAGGGTTTGAGGAGTGATAATTCCATCCAATGCATTACATGATATCGTGGGAGTCAACTCTTCAGAAGAAATCTCTTCTACGTTTTCATCTTGAGATGGTTCTTGTTCTTCTTCCTCTTCACAATCTATGTATAATAATTTCTTCTCACCACACTTATGTCCCTTATTGTACTTGCTGTCACAATTAAAGCATAAACCTTTTTCTTTTCTTTCCTCCAATTGTTGAGGTGTTTTAGAAGAAGGAATTATTCACTTGATAGATGTTAGGAGTGGTCCTTCTAGTAGCCATAGCCATATTTTTACTTTCAACATTTCTCGCCACCTTGAACGCATTCTCCAATGATTTGGATTCCCAAAAGCGAACCTCATGTTGAATGTTATCCTTTAAATTTCCTATGAATACATCAATCATGTGCTCATATGGAATATCCGTTACCTTTATATTCAATCTTTGGAAGTTCTCAATGTTCTCCACAACTGAACCCTTTTGTTTGAGATTTATCAATTGGCTAAAGAAGGTATTCCTCCTTGTATCCTCATAGTGTGCTATCATTTCTTCCGTGAAAATTGATTAAGTGACAAGTGATTTGCGAGAACAAAGCCATTGATATCAGATATATTTATTGGGTTCTAAATATAAGAAGTAATTCGTACCTTTTGTGTGTGTGGCACATCATGTGGATCAAAGAACTGCTCCATATAAAGTATCCATGTGATTGGATCCTTACCATCAAAATTCCTCATATCGATCTTAGGAAAGTGGTTGGTCTTCAACCCAAAGTTGGAGTTTCTCCAGTCTTTATTCATATTCCTTGTGTCTTGATCATGAATTTCATGGGATACATTTCTACTTTCAGGTGGCCTCTCTATTAGTAAATTTTTCAATCCTTCCATGATCTCCCTTTTTAAACCATCCATCTTAGTGTCCATTATTGCCTCCAACTTAGCTTAAGTTGAATCCATCATCCCTTGTAGTTCATGTTTTGTTACTGTATTATTTTTTAAATCATTTATGTCCCTATTCATTTCTTCACCTTCATCAAGAGTCCAAATAGGACTATCTGAAGTCTTATTTGGTGTAGAAGTTCCCTTTTTTGGTGGCATGTTGGCCAAGTATCACTTTAAACCTTGATTTCGAGGTGGTTCTTCTAGATGATCTTTCTTTTTCCGTATCTCCAAAATTTCAGCCCTTCTGGGTCTAAAAATTCTGTTCTGTAGTTCCCTGATACGTCTTCTCTGTAATTCCATAGGTTTGATCAAAATTGGAGTACCAAGTGGAAGTTATGGTAACTTCCCCAGACCTTGCTTATTTTTGGCCCTTCCAGAAGAGTGTATGTGTAAAGCGTTCCAAGATCACAATATCTGATATTTGATTTTGAAACTTGCACTAGAAATACTATAGAGTGTCCACTATCTAATCCAACTAGTCTCACTTAATTTGGACACACACTGAAGAATATATCATTGTTTTACCTGAAGCACTTGTTCGAGACTAGATAATATGACTATTCAACTACCCTATCTTACATAGGGTACATCTACAAAATTCAGATGACCCAGAAGATGGAATTTTTATCACAGTTACCTTGATAATTTATGTGAATAGCCTCCAGGTTTCAAGGTTTGAAACATCACAGAAAACATTTTATAGCGAAAATTCCGCGATGTCCAAATTCAAGATGATTCCATAACCCTATCTTAAACATGATATATCTATGAAATTATAAGGTCTTAGGAGCTGAAATTTGAACCCCACATACCGTGATCCATCTGTTAAATATCCTTTAAGGGGTTCCTTCTGAAACATTGTAGAAAAAAAGTTATAGCGAAAATTCCAAGGTGTCTCAGATGCAACAGCAAAACCCCAAGACCTTGAGCTCTGATACCAAATGTTAAGAACCAAATATCAAAATAGAATAAAAAACCTCATAATAAGTACTCAACGCCTTGAAAAAGAGATAATTTCAGATAATAAGGCTCTTCGAGGGGACAACCTCCTTATACACCACATAAATTTACAAATACAAGATGATTCCAAATGAAAAGGTCTCCTTGGTATATATAGGAGACTAGGAGGTACAATTACAACTAATGGACCCAAGCTGACATAAATAAAATAAAAATACAAATGTAATATGCCCCAATTAATGGGTAATGTGCCACTATTTAGGGATTAACAATTTCCATATTTTTCGTCATCAGAACAATAGGGGCGATTCTCTTTCCAAAGATGCCAAGAACCTAGTGCGATGGAAACTCATACAAAACATGGTATTCACTCTTCAAAACATACCTTAGGAATATACATTTGAAATTTTTATTTATTTATGATATGCCCTTTCACATCAAGAACCTCACACTTTCATCATCATTCAGACACTTGACAAATTTCCAATGCCCACATTCGATTGCAACCACCATCTAGCACACTCCTCGCATGGCACATACTCCGTCTCTTAAGTAGTACTTAGTATGATCTACATGCAGATTTGAAACTCACACAACAAAAACTCAAGGTGCATAAAAAAGAATAGAGAAAAAACATAATATGTGTGATAAAGAGAGAAAATGATTAGATCATAATAACAACCATCCGTCTTATTGAGTGAGAGAGGGGCACATTTTATAAAAAGGGAAAATTTTCCTCCTCGTTATTAGATATTTACAATAGAAGTTGCTAAAGTTAACTAAAAGACTACAATAGAATTAGATGAAGCGAGCTACAACATTAATTATGGAGCACCCCCTCATCATGAATGGCCAAGGAAGTGGTGTGCACTTCTTGGTGGCCCAATTCCAACTCCTTGTTTAGATATAGAAGCATCCCTACTTCCGCCAACAAATGAGGGAAATGGCGCTGTAATGTATCTGTCGACATCCATTTGGCCTGAGCTGGTGGCTGTCCCTTTTGACCCACAAGATAGGAAACATATTTCTGCTAGTGAGTGGTTCGGGTCTTAGAGTTGAGAATGGTATCGAAAAACAGAGGAGGTTGAAAATATGGAATACTATCCACCGAATGATGGATTGTGATGGTTTCCTCAAGAAAAGGTGGTTCAAACAACTTGAGATTTTTGAAATTGAGTACATCATGGATGCCGAGTTGTAAAGGCAAGTCCATGCGATATGAATTCTTGCTAATAAACTCCAGAACATTGTATGGACCATAACACAGTGGGTGCAACTTATGGTGTTGGCCTTTGAAGTGGTGTCTGTCCAACAATAGTCACACACGATCTCTCGACTAAAAGAACAATTGCGTGTGATTCTTTTCATGCCTATGTTTTGCACGTTCTTGGGCTGCTTGTAAGGTAGTTTCTACCTAAGTACAACACAACGCGATATGGTGTATAAAACACTTCACTGAGTGTTGTTCTTGTTGTTGCATGCAGACCCCGAAGGGTTGAGGGTGAGGGGCATATCTAAGGGTGAAAGGGGATGAAACCCAAAACATGGATTTGTTGCGTACATGTCTTTCCAGGCATCATATGCTACACAATGCACTGCTAAAATGTGCAAGAACTGAGTATGTGGGCAACTTAACAAGTCAACCATATTGTTAATGGTACCCTTCTTGTATTTGATTACTAGATGGAAATGTTGAATATAGGTGGCCCACTTCAAATGGAGTTGCTATTGAATCTTGCTCCGTGAGTTGATGAATATTAGGGGGTAAGGATCTATGTGAAGAATTGTTTCTTTACTGAGAATATAATGACGCCACTACTTCAATGCTTGTACCAAACTACAAAAATCCTTGTCATAGGTGCTGTAATTAACTTTGTCCTTTGCAAGAGTTTCTAAATGGTAGGCCACCGAGTGACCTCCCTGTTTAAGAACAACTCCAATGGAGAACTAAGAAGCATCCATCTCAATATCAAAAGGATAAGTCATATCCGACAAACGAAGAATAAGGGAAGAAAATAATGTTGTCTTGAGCTTGGGAAAGTGGCATGCAACCTATGCATTCTAAATAAATTTGGCGTGATTGGAGAGTTGGTGTAGAGGAAGGGCCAACTGAGAAAAATGGGAGGCAAATTTCTGGTAGAAATTGATACCACCCATGAAACACTTGAGGTCATGCACATTATACGGCGCTGACCATTGTGCCAAATCATGTACCCAATATGGATATGGGAGAACCCCCACTGTGTCTAAAATGAAACCCAAATACTGAACTAATGTCTGTCCAAAATATGTCTGAACTAATGTTAATCTCCAAAAAAAATAGAGCCACTTGGTTGGCAAGAGATGGAACTCTCTCTCCACAACAAGATGTTTTCTCTCTCTCTTGAAACTCATGTTCTATCTTGCTAACTCAACTATGTTGCAACCTATTTTTAATGCAAATCTAATTGTTCTTGTTAAAAAAAACACCAACTTGATCTAATGTGTTTTTAGGTGAAGTGTGTTTCCTTAGTATGCATTTGTAGTTGTATAATCTGACTCTCACGATATGTTCTAGACATAAAGTGATTCAACGATTCATATTCTCTTTGATACTAACAACTATATTGATCCATGGATTAACACCTAATTGGTCCATGATCTCTATTTAAAAAGCGTGGATAATCATTTGTTCATGATCAATTGTAAGAAACTCGAATGTAATTTTTTTCCTTTTGTATTAATATATTACCTCAAGTGGCCACGTTGGCCAGGGTAGTGGAATATTTCACTCTTTGAGGGTTTTAACCATGTAATCCAATAGCGTGTTGATCTTTAATTTGCTTGTGTGAGTAGTTTCTTAATGTGTTTGACCTATGTGGAAATACCTTGTTTATCGAACAATAAATGTAGAATGTAGGATGATCATTCAAACGAGTCTTAATGTGTATATAGGATATTAAGAGGGCTAGAAAGAAATGACAATCCTACATGACTATAATTAATGAAATGATAATTAATGAGGGGTAGGACTTACGAGATTAACATACTTATAGTAAAAAATATCTAAGATATGTGTAAAGAAAGCAATGAATTCTCTATTCATTTGTTTCTTGATTGTCGTGCTGCCCACTAGATTTAGAACCTGGATCTAATGGAACTCTAAGTGGACTTTGTGAATCCAAAATATTGAAACGAGCTCATGATATATTGGTTGAGGACCCCAACAACCTCAAAAACAAATCTCTTTCTGATAGACTTTGGATTGTGATCTTGAAGTTCCTTTCATGGAAGATATGGTTGGCACAAAATATGTACATCTTTAACAAAGAACTTGCCAATCTCTAATGAATTCCAATATCAACCAAATTACTATGGGAAGAAGTTATCAAAGTTAATGGTTTAGGGTTAGATGATCTCACCCAATACGCCGCTCATGAGAAATCATGGGTCCTATCACTTCTCATTGGCCCTTCGGAAATAAGTAGGCTATGGATCCACGACCCATGTTCTCTCTTTTGTTGGTAACTCAATATGAAAATTTAGGACTTCAAGTAGTGGAAAGGTATGCAATGTAGACACCTTTTGTTCTTTGATGAGGCTTTGAAAGGAAACTTGGGAGTGAGAGGACTGGGATAAATTATTGCTGATCCTATAGGACATCTGAAGCTAACTTTCTATTGGGGGATTGGTCATGTCACCAATAATGAAGTGGAGACACTTGTGGCTTACCAAGGTATAAGATTGCTTAGTAACATTATAGGAGGGAAAGCCATCATGATAAGAGATTCTAAGCATTAGATCATGACATGGCATATTCCATAGGACAAAACTCCTTTCTAATATCTTGAAGGAGGTCTCTTACTACCATGCTAAAAAACATTTTCATCATTGCTTGTGGCTTTTTTGTGTGAGTATATGAAAATACCTTTTCTAGATAGTTGTAGAGATGTGATATACAAATCAATGAGTGAACAATAAATCTATGCTATCAATTTTATCGCCTAAAGAATGTATACTAAGCATTCATTGAAATAAAAATCCAAATTGAAAACAACACTTTGGTTGGGGAGAGGGGGTAGAGAAAATATTGTAATATTCAATGGAAAGACAATAAAACATGTGGAGTCTTATAGAAGTTGTCTCCAAGATATCACCATGAGAGGGTTATTTTCTTCTTCCAATATGCTCTCTTTGATCTGACAAAAAATCAAGAACACTTTTCCATATGTAATAGACACTTGCAAAACAATTGTTGAGATTGCATAATCCAAATACATTGAAGGTTTTTCAAGATATTGAATTTATTTATACATTCAAAAATACATTTAATAACTAAAATTGTAATTTCACCAACAATTACGTAACAAGATTTCAATAATAATAAAAAAAAATCGAAAATGTAGAAGATTTAAAGTTGTCCATAAGAATATACTCCAATTACTCTTGGCTCTTGCCGCTATATGAGACTCTAAAGTAGATTTATTTTTACCTCTTCAGACCTCAAAACTCGGAGATTTGAAGCAGATATTTTCTCCCTTTGCTCTCATACGTGATTCTGAAGCAGATATTCCAAAAGTAATTTTCTATATGATTCTGAACCAGAGATTCGAAGTAGATATATTCGTCCTTTCCTCTCTTATGTGACTCTCAAGCAAATATTCCAAGTAGAAATTTCTGTCATTCCCAGACATTCGAAGAAAATCCATTCTCCCTTTACTTTATCCTGTGATTCTAAAGCAAATATCTTCGTTTGAACGAGTCGTCTGAGTGGAAAGGCGGAGACCAGGAAGCATTCATCTATTTAAAGGTATAATTCACTTTTTGAAAATCTTCTTCAATCCTTTTTATGTTGATAACCATTCTCTTGTATTGTTAAATTCTTTTTCTCCTTCAAGCTTGCTTTCTAAAATTTGTTTCTAACTTTTGCAAGCACTTCAGAGCTGATAATCACTCTCATTTTCAAAGATTCCTCTTGTATTGTTAAATTCTTTTTCTCCTTCAAGGTTGCTTTCTAGAATTTGTTTCTAACTTTTGCAAGCACTTCAGAGCTGATAATCACTCTCATTTTCAAAGCTTCCTCTTG